>JAJHUR010090741.1:1211-82367 GCA_027495735.1 Lutjanus campechanus
GGTAGTGTCACAATGCCACTCTCTATATGAAATCTTTTAAATACAAAACACTCTGCCAGGAGTGGACAGTTATTTTTCATGGGGGGGCACACGAGAAATTGATCAGGCTGTCATGAGCCACACACAAATGTGCTACAAGTTTCTAATAATGGCTGAATCTCTAATAATGGAATAGTCAGTAGTGGTCTATTTAGGGTGCACATTCACATAAATATGTATGACCTAACAGCTGGCTAACGCAGTAATACACTTCTGTTGTTGGTCAGCCTTTCTGATTCACCATGTGTTGGAATAGTGGACTAATCATTTTTGTTGGCAGGGTCCAAAATCGCTAAACTGTGATTGGCCAATACTACTTGGACTACACCAGAATTCTTCTGATTCCAGAATCATGTCCCGTGCCTTCATATTCTGCATTATGCATAAAACTGTTTATAGAGATTCAAACTTCCCAAACTGCAGTTGCAGCTTAAAACACAGAATTATGGCTAAAATACAAAACTTCTGTGTGTACTGCATTACCCTCCTGATCCTCAGAATATGACTGAAATCTAATAACAAACTACTGAATTACAAATTGCATGATTTTGAATAAAAAGCCACATATGCCTCAGTTTCACTCTGTGATATTTAAATGTATGGAAACTCAGTTTTTAAAGAGGTCACTGTTCTCTCTAATTACTAACAGAGGCTATATCGTTGAATCACAAGGAAGAATCATTTAACTGCTTCCCAGTGAAAATGAAATTGGGAAATCCATCCACTCGAGTAATCTGGCAGCTCCTCCTACTTACTGTATAGTAACAGCCTGCTGTATGAACTTAATTTGTCCACACAAATAAGTCAGAGTGATAAATGCCCCTCAAGACAGAATGAAAATGAAATGACTGTTTCACTTTGATCTCAAAGCATAACACATAGGGCTTTGCAAACTGCTTTTGAACATATGGAAACCTCCAGAAGGCATACAGAACCATATCCACTAGAGACTTTTCATATCTAGCCATGATTTTTCTTTTGAATCATTAAAAGAGTACACAGGTCACAAAAAATACATTGTGTTATACTGAGAGCGATGGAAAATATCATCTTTGCACATTTCAATGTTTATTTAGCTTTTGATTTATTCAGTATTTACAGTTTTTCATTCCTTGCATGTTGATGATAATCTCACCTGCCTCTGCAAACACATGGACATCAAACATACTGTATACACTACTGCATTTGCATCACATTTAAGTGCATTGTCAGTGCAGACTTATGAATTGGTAAAACAGTAACGCAGTGTATGAGCTCAGGGATTATAGCATGTTGTCTTTATTACTGCACAAACATTCATTTACAAAAGTACATTTTAAATTATTAATTGATATGAAAAATACTGGTGGCATTACATTAGAGCACTCCTAGAGGGTTTTCAGATTTCCTGTGGTTGTTGGGGAGGTGGGAAGGTTGGCTTTTATATTGTGTTCTCATGTGTTTGTAACAAAGTAAAACTGGGTGACATGTCATACTTTCAGATGTATGTGTTATATATTGTCAACCCAATAAAGATAGATGTGTGAAAAAAAGATTTCTAGTGATTGGGCACATAGATCAACACTTTATTATCATGATAATGGAAGTGTTGATGTTGTTGATGATGTGTTATGTGCAGTGTTTGTTTAAAAGTGCACATAAATTGAGCTCGGCATAGAGTCAGAAATTCAACACATATCGAGGGGCCAGAAACTGCCTGTGGGACTTAATAGAACTGCTGGGTCTAATGAACGGAGACCAATTTGGTACGCTTTGCTGCTCAGTGGCCAGCTGTACCAAAGTTGGGTAATTTTAATGAACAGTGTCATTTGTAACCAACGATCCCATTCTGGGGCCCATTTCATTAAATTTGTGATGTGTTTGACAGCCCTGGACCGGCTTCAGCTGTCATGGTGTCGGAGGGCTGCTTGTAAACTTGACTGTGTTGCAGGTTAACTAGTAGGCAGGGATGTGCTTCCACTCTCCGTAAAAGCTCCTATAAGTCCCCTCTGACTGTCTGTGTGCTGTGTTTCTTTTCTGCTCCCAAACATCCCCACACCACAGCCTTCACACATCCTCTCACCTGCATGACTTCCTGTCTACCACATCCCAGTGCTTTCAGTGCATCCAGGTTTATTTTTGGGTCCCTCCTATTATATCCTAAAAGCTGAGTGTAACTCATTCAAGCAACATACTATCATTAGCTCTTGCTTTTTGAACACTTCAAAATGTAATTCCAAAGTTTGTTTGTAATGAAACAAACAGTTCCCAGTTTACACTGAATGCTTTCAAATATTGATATAGTTCAAAATTATGTTACAGTAAAAACTGACAAATCCCAGTGCCTTAGGCTTAAATTTTCAATAAAAATCACCCTTGCATAAAATCACCCTAAGTATTCCCTTAGGATGTTGTAAGGGAAACCCCTTTGATCTCGAAGTGTTTGCTCTCAGCTACTTGAGTAGTCCCTTATGCATTGCTAGAAGGTCCTTTGTAACCATTTTTTTTTTCAAATTCTTAAGGGAAATCTCTAAAAATGTAATAATTTGTGTAACATAAGACAATGGCTGAATTTATGGTGACTGAAGAAGAGGAGAAGATACCAGGACACATTTTTCAGGACAGAGAAAATCCACTGAACACTATGAATGATGCACAACTTGTTAGAGAGTACAGACTCGATGTTCTATCTATCTTACTGTCACAGAAATATTTTTATATTTCTTCATGGTTTCATCTACAGTTTGGTTCACAGCAGATTTCTCACATTCATTTTGTGAGTTACTTCTTTTCACATCTTGCTGCTTGTGTGAATTTGTTATAGTTGGGTTTTTCCATATTCTTTGAAGAGAACAGCATTCTCATCTTCTGCTTAGTTTAGTTTTCTTTTTCTTTGTGTTGTCACTGCTGTCCATTATGGAGAAGGCAGCTAACATTGATAATAACGCCGTCAAGTGACATTAAACGATGATGATGTGAGTGAAGCGCAACCATGGTAACTCTAGTGCAAATGTGCTGTATTCTGACAGAAACTACCGTAAAAGCCTTAGTCTATACACCTCAGCAAGGGCACAAAGTAAGAGGCTTTATGCAACGCTCTTAAGTGATCCTCTCAGCTTAGTAAAATATTTTACATAAGGGACAAACTTAAAAGCAGAATCAATAGGATTTGTCTGAGCTGTCTGTAAATGCACAAAAAAGGTACAGTACCAGGATGTACAAACGTTAATGGTTGGTAAAGTGTACCGAGCACAGAAAAATTATGAGAAAATAAGGAAATGCAAGCAGAAGGCCGAGTCTCTGCAGATAGACACACCAACACACACTTCAGGTGGGTCATAAGTGGTGAGTGAAAGGGATTATGTTTATATGAGTCTATACATTGTTTTTAAAGAACATACATATTATACTGTCATGTTTGAAACTGCAGTAGCTTAAATTTAAAACTACCAGCCTGGCTCTTGGACAGGGAACAGGTAACTAAGAAGAAACACGGCAACAACAGAGCTATTTAAATTAATTAATTCCACCTGTGTTGACCAATAGGCTTCACCGATATATACTAACCACTGAACCAGTGTAACTAGTTAAACAAAAAGCAACAGTCCATGACAGTACAATCCATATTCGAGAGGAAGCAAGAGATAACAAATACAGTTGACAGCCTTGAGGTCTATCAAAACATCAGCCACGACAAAGCAGAAAATAACAGATTTTTCTAGTAACGTCAATCAAAAAGAGGAAGAAAGCAGGAGAGCAGTCGGTCGAAGAGGACAAAGAGAAAAAA
This sequence comes from Lutjanus campechanus, assembly GCA_027495735.1. Lineage (NCBI taxonomy): Eukaryota > Metazoa > Chordata > Actinopteri > Lutjaniformes > Lutjanidae > Lutjanus > Lutjanus campechanus. The sequence continues at coordinate 5,017 of JAJHUR010090741.1, forward strand.
GTTCCAGCAGTAACAGGAAAGGTAGCTGTCAGAGGTTTTCCTGGGGGACATAATATATCATTACTGAGGAGGTGAGCGCTGCAATGCGGACAGAGAGGCCCACTGCCAGAAGTCCAGACATCTCCACCTCCTGTGGCGATGTTGCATCTGATGCTCACAAGTTATCAGACTATTTAAAACAAAGTTGTTCAGTTGGAAACCTCATCTCCATATATTCCATCTCTAAAATTCTTGTATTCGAGAGTCGATCAAAGCCAACCGTGTGGCATGGGGATATCAGTGACAAATAATAGCTGACAAGGTCTGCCTGCAGAACAAATTGATGTCAGACGCTGACCTCTGTGTTGTTGAGGAGCCCTGTCTACATGTACAACAGAGAAGAGAAGGTGACTCTTGTGGGTGGAAAGGGATAAAAATAGAGAACGCTCGTGCAGAATGTGGTGCACCACTGTAAACTGCCTTCCTAATTTCTATACTTTTGAATGATTTTAATTATTTTCCACTGGATTTAAGTCATATTTTTCTGTGATTATTTACTGTTTTGCAATTTTTTGAGAACACACAATTTCTTTTTTTTAAATATATTTTTGGGGAATGAGAGCAGCAAAGGACCATAGGCGGGAGTTGAACCCACAGCTGCTGTAGAGGACTCACAGCATCAGTACATGGAGCGAATGCTCTGCCAACTGAGCTGCAATTTCACTTTTGTCCCTTTGCTTCACCTACCTTTAAACAAAACACTAATGTTGTCAAGTGGTATTTCACTTTGTTGGCAGGTTAAGTAGATGTTAGTGTAATTTTTTACGTATATGGGGAAAGAATTACACCAAGAGGCAAATGTCAAAATAAGAAAAATAACAAGGCTGAGTCAACAGTCATGTTAGCAGCTCTGTGAGGCTGGACTGTTGATGCAAGTTTATGATATTCATTTAATTATTTAAAGATATATTTCTGGGGCATGAAGTGAACTGCCTGTATGATGCTACTGGCAAACAGGGTAATGATTCTGACAAACAGCAAGGAGACAGAATTTTATGTTAATTTATTTCAACACAGTATAACCTTCTTATTCAAAACATATGAATAAATGACTTCAAACTTCACAAAAACAAATACTCACAGACTTATCAACACAATGGATGATGTATACTTAGAAACTAACTAAGTTACAAACTCACTCCTCAACCACTGCACACCTCCTGTCCCCGCCTGAACCTACTATGTCTTCATCATCCCCAGAGTCCTGTACATCACCTCAGTAACATTACTGTACTTGCAGTTGTCAAACTGGCCTCCATCAGTCTCAGAGGATGTGTCCCAGTCTAATAGGACCACTAAGCCAGCAAACTAGCTAATGGCAGCAAATTTAACAGCAGTGCACTGCAGTAACTACAGTATTACATGAGAAAAGCTCCAAGTTGCAACAATCCCCTGGGCCTAACGGTGAGGTGCAGAGTTTGAGGTGTTTTTTTTTTCCTGCAAGTAACAAATAAATGATACTGTGGTAGACCAAGGCTCTCTAATGAATGATATAATCAGCATGTTGAACATGGTAAACATTATACCAGCTAGGGCTACAGACGTTCATGGTGCTCAGAGGCCAATCTTGATGCCTTTGGTTATCCCTGACTTTCCCACTAATGCTACAAATGCTTTCTGTTCCGTCTCTAGACCTCTCCTTCCTCCTCCTCTAACTCCGTCTCCACTCTGAACCACCATTTTCATTATCTGGCACTGAAATTTGCCACTTCACACAGATGTTGTGTAACAACAAGCCTGCCATTAATTATGCTGATTCTACTTTAGGGGGTGTAGAGTAGAAATGCTCCAAATCTGTCTAGGCTTCTAAATCTAGCCTTATGTGTGCCAAATGTCTGCTCCACCACTGACATGCTGTATTTATGGACCATACTGCACCGCTCCACCTATTGTGTACCACTGGAAGGAGGTGCCAAGCCTCTGAAGGTTATCTGCAATGTGGGTAAGGGTTTAATTTTCTATTATGATCCAAAGGCGGAGTGGGCACTCATGAAACGTGACTCTGCCCCCATCTGTAATCTGAATGTACACAACACTTTTAAATTACTGTTGTTAAATGGGCTGCAGCTCTTGGAGACAACCGCTGCTGCAGTAAGCAAAATCATCAAAAACTTTCTTCTCGTACAGGCATCTTGATGACAGCTGCTAATTATAGCATGTGCTGTGCCCACCCCCTGCTTTTTGTCTCATCCGCTCTCTTGTGTGACATGTAGGAAGTTAGTTTTGCTTGCTAGCTGCTTGTTAATTTCCCAGAGGTACACTGAACGGTTTCCTTGCATTAGCTAAATGATCACTGGATGTTATAATTTCTGTTCAAGTAGATGAAAAAAACAGAGTGCGGAGAGCAGCAGAACTGAACTAATATGTTTAATAATAGCCAGAACACTGTTAACCACATAAAATCAACTCACAACGGGAGATGCAAACAGGAAGGACAAGAGCAATTTCATGGGCATGGACCTTTGATATAAGCTGTCTTCTGATTGGTCTAGGTCACATGAGGTTCCTTTCTTAATAAGTAATTCAAGATGCAGTTTCCCCTTGTCATCTTACTCTGCTAATGGCTGTCGAACCAAATATTTTGGGTTACACGTAGGACAGAATAGAACAGAATAGAAAAGAACAGAGCCCCAGTTTAAAAGTTGGGATGTAAATGTGAATAAAATCAGGATACAATGATTTGCAAATTCTTTTCAACCTATACTCAATTGAATACAGTACAAAGATAAGACATGTAATGTTCAAACCGATTAACTTGATTGTTGCAACACGTTCCATGGACACACTTTTACACTTTACATCAGTACATCTCAGATGAGCCCGGGCCCAGAGAAGTCTGTTGAATTTCTGGATGTTGTTGAATCATGGCTTTCACTTTGTATGGTAAAGTCTTAACTTGCATTTGCTGATGCAGCAACAAACTGTGTTTACACGGTTTTCCAAAGTGTTCACAAGCCCATGTAGCATCTTTATACAACCATGTGGGGTTTTAATGCAGTTTTTAGTGCAGTTTTTAATAATGGACTTGATTGTAGATGCATCCCTAAACTCCCTGCAGTTTTGAGTTGAGAAACATTGCTCTCAAACTGTCGGACTATTTACCCATGTGGTGAACCTCACCCCATCCATGCTTGTGAACAACTGAGCCTTTTGAGGATGCCCCTTTAATGCCCAATCATGATACTGTCACCTGTTACTAGTTAACCTGTTTACCTGTCGAATGTTCCATACAGATGTTTTTGAGCATTCCACAACTTTCCCAGTCTTTAGTTTCCCTGGTTCCAACTTTTCTGGAACAGGCATCAGGCATCAAATTCAGAGCGAGTGTATATTTACAAAAAACAATACAGTTTATCAGTTTGTATATGAAATATCTTGTCTTTATATTGTATTCGAATGGAAGGCGAATTGAGAATCATTGTATTCTGTTTTTATTTATGTTTCACAGAATGTCCCAACTTTTTTGGAACTGTGTAAAATAGAGTTGAAATTGAATAAATCTTAATGTCCATCAGTGTGGAAATCTGTCTTCGGATCACCAAACAGAAAAAAACAACAGCAGTTAGTAAAACAAACACTTGGGAAAAAGGACTTCTTAAATATGCTTTTAATTGCCAGAGGCAGTCTGTAGCTGGGACTCAAAGGCTCAAATTGGCTGAAGAGAGGATGGGAGCCCTCTGCCAGGATGCTCTTCACCTTCTTCCTAATTCTTTCTACAAAGAGTTGAGAGAAGGGCTTTGATGTGTACCAATTATTTTTGTTGCCATTGACACAATTACATACCAAAAATGTTTTTTGAGACAGCATCGGCTGGCTAAAGATAGCAAAATATGTTTTTAAAATTATTATTAAAGCAAAGAGGACTGTTTTCATAAGATGTAAAAAAAAAAAAGGCTCTGAATATTCAATCACAGCTGATCTGAAATGTGAAATACAAATTTCTGTTTCATTAGTGTTCTATCTTCACTCACAATCTCAAGAGATTAAGCTGAAAGTTATAACACCCCTGGGCTGTTCTCCACTGTGCTCATTCAACTTCCCTGCGCTGCTCCAAGACAAACTACTGCCACAAAAAGACACGGGAACGTCGGCATCAGATGCTTCAAAACAGAGAAGAAAGGCAAGTACAGCTTTTGTTACTTTCAGTGTGCTGTGATATCAAAATGACGAGTTTTATTCATGAAAGAGTCGAGTAAAGCTCTTGTAGTGAAAACAGAATCATTCAACTAAATCATGATATTCTATTGTACCTTAATTTCCACCATGCTAACACACCAAATTCCAGACAGACCTTGAAACAGACACAGTGAATCTTAAATTAGCCTTAATTTAAGTCAGCAAGTTATTATCCATTGTGTGTCACTAATTAAATAGTGGACTTAATAAAACTCAGCATGTCTCAACACTCAAGCCAGTGTGGCTTATGGTAACACCTGTTAATACCAGTCAAACATGCCAACTATGCTAACCCTCCAAGCGTTTGATTTTTATTAGTGGGGGAGGAGGTGATTAGTCAGTGAGGGAATGCTCATAAACGGTGTTTATTAGCAGAGGGATTACACGGGGACACAGTTTCAACATAGGCCACTTGAGTGTTGGATTTTAATAAATTTAAGTCGGCACTTGAAGCGAGGGGAGAAGGCTTTAGAGCTAAGCACCTATAGTGTGTGAGCCAACAGTAACACTGTACATTTAAACATTGATACAGTAAACTGTCACGCAAAAAACAGAAAATGTATGCTCTCCAGATGGCAGACGGTGTCAAGATAACGATATCGCAGCTGCTCACAGCAAGCGTGAGATGAGAGTGGGCCGAAAGGGATCGCAATCATTTAGTGGCAAGAATAAAAACATGGTGGTTCAACATCAAATAACCTCTGTGAAGGTAAACACGATAGAATACAAGAGGACGTCACATCAAACCAAGACATACAAGGCAGTGGTGGAAAAAGTACTGAAAATCTGTACTAAAGTACAAATACTGGTACATTACAGAAAATATAACTCAACTACAAGTAAAACTACTAGTATTAAAAAAATACTGAAGTCAGAGTACAAAGTATTCTTCTCAGAATATTAGTTACTTTTAACTGTTTACGTTTAATGCATTATCAATACACCAGAACAGCACATACAGATATTTCACCAAAACGTCATGGCTGCAGCCTCATTTGTGGGATAGAGAACAGATTATCCTATTAATGTTAATGCAATGTGATGTGGTTTTAAATAACAATTTGACAAGCTTGCATTCATTCATGTCAAGTTAAACAAACTTTTGTTTTAAAGCCATGTCTTATAATTAATTAACAGTATAATGGAACTAGATGTCACTCAGCTTGTAATGTTCAAAGCACCAACAAAATAACATTTGAACAATTCAACAAAAGTGTCTCAGTGCTCCAGAAATCATGACCCGATTACTCAATATAATCCACAGACCAACAGAAGGCCGGTATCTCCAAAACTCAGAGACTCACACCAAAATAATCTGCATGTATTAACTGTCACCAAAAATGAATCGACACTGCTGTCAGTTGCGAGTGGCTAGCCTTATTGGCTAAAAATGCAGACAAAAGGCTTTAATATGAATTCAAATTGTACTTAGAACTCCGTTATTATTTTAAAAGTAACTATAGACTACATAGTGTACTGCATATGTACATTAAGTAAAATTACAGACTTAAAAAAGTGCTAGTACTAGTGCCCAAAAAAATGAATTTAATAACAGTAATTCGAGGAGTTAAAATCAGTTACTTCAAGCCTTCATACTAGGTAATGTGCTGTATAACAGCATACAGCAGTGTTCAAAAAGATCAACACATGCAGGCATGATAAACTCAATACAAACCACATTTTCCATATTTTATTCTCTTGTTTAGTGTGTTGCTTTGTAAAGTATGAGAGGAAGATGTTTTTTATAAGAAATCTAAAATAAAATGAGAAAGAAAAACCTAAATAAAATAAACATAGATGAGCACCTGTCAGTCTCCATGGAAACACAGATTAAATTTAGATAAATGCTAATAGGAAAGGAAAAAAAAAAAACACTGACAATGCAAACCTGATTTTTCTGTACATACATGTAGACTGTAAGGGCATGTCTCTCCATCCAGAGCAGAAAGGTCACACTCGGACTGTAAAGCCTTCCCTCTGACCTCATACAGCACATTAATTTATCTCACAGTCACAATCTCACAGATCTGTCCACTGAGGCTGGGATGGGTTAAGCTACGGCACTGCAGGGACTACAAATCACCTGCTCTGCCAGTGTGTCAGGGAGACAGGAAGCCACAGCATCCTTAATCTACAGCTAATGGTGTGAGTTTCAGTACGTGCGTGTGAGAGCAGGAGAGTGACCCTGGGAATACAGAGGGAGGGAATCCAACATCAATCTTCATTGTGAGCAGGGTCAATGAACGCTAAAAATAAACACATTAGACTGACACTGACAAAATACCACAGCTTGAACTATGCACCTGCAGGGACCTTGTTACAAAGGGAAACTATATATTGTTAAGGATAATTAAGGATTTGTTGATTCACTGAATGCTTTATGATATACTGTGCAAAACTAATTAAAAGATCAAGCTAAAAAGTCAAAACTACAGCCCTCAGGCAATCATGTGCAAAATCATGATAAAATATTAAAATACTTGCCAGTTTTGACAGAAGGTCCTGCAAACACTGAGTTAAATTGCTATAAACTTTACAGCAGTCTGACTCTGATGTGATTGAATATGGGTCTGACATCCGTGTTGCCATGTCTGTTAAATATTTAATTAGCTCAAACTATAGTATTTCTAGTACACGTGCTTGCTCAGGGTCTGACTCAGAGGGCTATTATTATCTGCAGTAGCTAGATCAGTGATGATGAAAAACAGGACTGTAACCAGACTATTTGTGTTTTTGCAGTTTTTGGTCTTGTTTGGGTTTTGTTAAATGTTCAAAGTCACTCTAGTGAGGAAAAATCCTCTGGGGGACAGATGGGTATTCAAATTCAAATAAGATATGCTGACTTACTACAAAACCTTATGGAAAATACAATGAATGAACACCCACCGAGGCTAAATGAAATAAAGCAATAACTCAAGTGGGTTTTTTTGGTAGACAACCTACCACAGAAAGGAACTTTCTAGTAAATTCCCACTGTGAAAACTTCTACAGTATAGTAGGTATAGGGGTAGAATGAGTTGCAATATTTGTAAAACTATTCCTGTCTATACTGTCCATATATGACCATCATGTCAGTGTTCGTTAAGTTCAACTGCAGCCCAGTGCTGTTCTTCATTGATGCCATTTGAATGTGTTGAGGATTACAGCATTACAGCATTACTTAGCAAAGCAATGTGACAGTGATGTGATTTTTCTTTCTTTCAATAATGAGTAGCATAAGGGATAACTTTTAGAAATTCAGTAATTATTAATTACTACTTTGACATTTTGGAGTCGATTAATATCAGTTTTATTCACGTTGCATGTTCTGTGATGGCTTGTTAATGTTAGCCACTGCTACATTAAAGATACCGCAAGGAGTTTTTAACTGGTTATGAAACAGTCTCAGTTTAAAACTGAGGCCTCTACATGACCTACATAAGTTAACGAAATCCTTCCTTCCTATATAGTTATAGGGGTTAGATTCTCCTTGAGATTAGGCAAGGATGCCTCTGTTTACATGTTCACAGGCAAAATTACACTGAGTAATAAGGTAGCCAGTTAAAAAGAAGCAGGAGGACCTTTTTATTTAAATGTTATTTTTGTGATTATTATGATGGAAATACTACCACCTTTGTCCACAGAAGACTCCAAAATCAAGAAAATATGGTTAAAAAGTTCTTTGTACTGTAGTAGCTTTAAGCGGTCACCTAGCTTTGGTGGAGGTTGTTGGAGGATGTGTAACTGAACAGCTGAGACTAAACTAGCTGCTGGATGGTCAGTAAATCTGACTTTGTTTAACAGGCCTGGAATTTCACCATTTTATGGGCAAGGCCCCCTGACCTCTGGCTTTTTAAGGGCACAAAGGCCAAATGCCAGGGCAGCAAGACCATCAAATAAAACTGAATTTAACCGAAAGGTTAAGGAAGGTTTTTTATTTAATACATAGTACAATCATCAGTGAAATGACTGAATGAATGAATAAAAGTGAGTCACTTCACTAGATAATTTGTATAAACTACTGAATCATAAGTTCATATATGTTTAACTCTGTGCTAATCAGAGTTACTGGACTCGTTTGAGGATGTTGTTGGGGTACAGTGAAACAGCACATTTATTAACTTCAATATTACAAACATTAGGCTTATAAAACTCGTAAAGGTTCATAACACTTCTTAGACTACTGGGTCAGCTCAGTCAACGGACTGATATATGAGTGAAGTGTAACACTGAGCTTCTTGTCTTATTTGTTTGCTAATCTATCAGACTTTCTTAATTCAGCTCAAAAGTTAATTCAGTCACAGCGTTACGACACTTGTATGTCAGTCTCCTGGTTTGCTGCTGCTACATTTGTGTCAAAAACTTCAAACTAAAGAAATCAAATTATTCGAGTGTTTGGTCACAATCAGGTTTTTTTGTTTGTTTGTTTGTTTGTTTTTGTTTTAGGCATTGGTTGAGTTACTGTTTGTTGTTTATTTCTGTTTGTTTGTGATTGGTATGCAGAGACTGAAATTTACACACACAAACTTTAAATATATCTCATAGTTAGCACTTGTAATAATTTCATCTGTAATTAGTTTATTTACTGTCCCAGACACCGAGTCTTTGTGTACTACTAGGTAGGGATGTCAATGATTAATAATTTATCAATTAATCACCATTAAGAATTTAACAGATTAAAGTTAGTTATGTTAGTAATATAAAGTTGATTGATAACTAATAGTCTAGAAATTGCAGTAACTGTACTTCATTTGACATTAATTTGTCAAGCGCAGACATTTGTTGAATAAGGAAACTTAAAATTAAACTTTCAATGAGAAAAAAGAGAAAAAAACTATCTTATTATCTTATTAGGATTTTGTTAATTATTAGTGATTCATTGATTGATTGATTGGCATTTTCAACCATGAATTTAGGAAAAGCTTGCAACCCTAGTCCCAGACGCTATTTTTTTTTCCCCAGGGACAACAGGACATCCTTAATTTCGAGCACTGGTCATAAATCTTGAGACTTTGACATTTTAGATTTTTTTTTTTACTTCAGTTTTCTTGACAGATTTACTTGCAGTTTGGGCACAGATGATTTGTCCTTGATTCAGCTTCTTGCCAAATCCTCTGTGCTTTGAAAGAGCACATATCAAAAGGACTAGTTCCTCTTTTATACTCATTATGGCTGCCATATGACATTCAAGCTAAGAGGATTCACCTTGGCAGTGTCTGCAATTTAAATTAATTACCTCTGAGTTCTCAGTGAGACAAACTAATTTGCGTTTATAGATCCCATTTGAAATATGCATTCCCACTTCATGTGTTTAAGTGACACTCTATATTGCAGTGAGTGTGCAGGTGTGGAATCATTCTCCTGCAAACAGACTTAAACCAGTGGACGTGGTGAAGTCTCGCTGTGCCACAAGTCTTCAGAATATCTGTTTATAGAGATTTATTCATTCACCATAAATCAAACTACTTCATTGCATAAAAAGAAAATTTGCAGCCTAAAATGCACAAAGAAAACGTTCAAAGTTCAGTAACAAGAGAAAAATTACTTTATTTAAGCTCTAACGTGGGTGGCCATATTTCAATAGTAGATCTGTGCTGTAAAAAGTCTGGGCCATTCATTTTAAAATGTCACAACGTTGTCTTATTTAACTTATTAGGTGCAATCAATGTTCTGTTCTGACTCCTTAGAACATCAACCTCACGCTGAGAATCAGAGGACAGGAGACAGAAACAGACTGTAAGTGAGTGAGGGCAGCTGAGAGGGAAGGTGAGTGAATTATTACACACAGACCCAGCTCGGTCACTCAGCCATTGTTTCTGATGCAAACTTCCCTACATTCAAAAATCTCAGGTTTTCACTAGATATTACAGAGACTGTCATCTATTTTTCTAAGGAAATTAAACAATACAGTTCCAACAGTGTTGGCTGCTTGAGAGAGGCTAGCACATTGTGTTGAGAGCATGGGTTTTAAAAGAAAGGCTGGCCAATGGCCAACAAGTCATCTGATGTTAATCCTGAGGTAGAAAGAGCGAAAAAGAAAGAAAAAGGAGCTCACAAAATCTAAATATCTCTGATTATATGTCTTTTACAGTCACTTCTAACACAATGTAAACAAAATGTACAATAACAATAGCTCTTAAGTATAATATAGATACACGTATCAACACTATCTGTTATCTCAGTTACTCAAACATTTTTGGTAGCTTTTTGTATCTTTAGATAAAGAAGTCGTCAATCAATAATCAAACTTGGATCACTATAAATTTTCATTAGGCCTTATCAAAACAACCAACCTAATTTTTTTTCCTTGTTGTTCCAACTCCTGAAAATGTGATAAAATAAAAGTATTTTATCAGTTACTCAAGGACCCTGTTGATTGGTTGCTCCCGAGTTTGAAAACCAGTGGGCTGCACTATTTGCCTTTTTTCTACAACAAGAACCACATAAATCCCAAATTCTCCGAGCGTCACACCACAAATACTTAACCTGCAACAGTCCACATCACAGACAATTCCACTCCAGGGACACTGCCTATTATTTCCAACACTGCACCTGCTTCTGTTGTTACTTGTGCCACCATGATTTCTAAGTCTGCTACAGCCGGTCGAGACACAGACACAAGAAACACTGGTGAAAGAAAAGTGCAGGTGTGTGCAGACTCGGGGAGAAAAAGTGCTGGGAGCAGAGAGCTGCCCTTCAGCTCGCCATGATCATCTTTCTCTCAGGACTAGTGTTGTCACGATTCTGGTAGGGGTATACGTAAATCACAAGTTTCATCACAATATGATATTCATTCTTTGGACAATGATATTGGCTGATTTCACAAAGTCTGCTATGAAATGACTTAGATTCGATTAAATTCACCCGTCTGTGATCTATATCAGGTGATATAATGTGCATTTAACACATTCAGTTACATTTATGTCATTTCACAAAAAGCAACTAAATTATGATTTGATAATTACATGACTAAACTCTTCCAGATATTTGTGACACAGACATGTCATGGGAATTTTAAAATAAAAGTGTATGTTTTTCAATTTGCATCGATTATATTGGATTGTTGAACACTGAATCGATATAATCATCCAGATCAATGTATCGTTACACCTCTAGATATTGGTATTTCTAACTTTGATACATCTTGACATATCTTGAAAAATAAAGATTCTTGATACCATTTTCGATACTGTGGGGAAAAACTGACGTTGAGGGCGTAACATTTTAGATGTTTGTTAAAAGATAAACAAGGCAACATAACAAGACTATAACATGACAATGAGAAACCTAACCAAAGTAAAGCTGTGTGTTCAGCACAGCCGCATCTAAGTTAATTTACTTTATTGTCTTCTATACTGAAACTCTGCTGGCACCGTATGTAGATTCAATATGTATTGATGAATTAATATTTTTTACCAACTCTTCTCAGAACCTCAGGTTACCCTGGCATACAGCACATGAAGGTCAGTCATGGTACGTCTCTATCACAAGAGGGAAAAAACACCCCTGATAAACACAGCTGATAAACAGTTCCACCAACTAAGCAATGTTAAATAACTCCACTCGATAGGTGCTGATGAGGTGGTGATGGAGCTACAGTACTTCCTGTCCTCACTCATCCCTCCTGGCACTGCCTGTGAACTAACATTTCAGACATACTTGCATGCACATTGAGCTGCCATATTCATTCATTCAAGCACATTCAAGGAAAACAGTGCAGCAGAATGAATATATGAGCATGCAGCTTTTTATATTTTGGAGAGGAGCTGACATACGTTACCTCAGTGAGTGGAGCGAGGAGGACCAGTCGCTGGGTGGGAGTCAAAGATCATTCTGCCAGTGCCATCTGTCAAGCAGGTTGGGTACAAAGGAAGTAGGGGCAAGCGTCCCTCTCCCTCCTTCCTGTGCGCCTCTCTCTCGCTTCACAACAAAGTCCAGCAGTACATTAGAGGAAAGAGCCGTACTCCACGAGCGGGGGAATCCTCTGTCAGTCTGAACCCAATCTGAAGCCAGTTTAAATCCCCCAATGAGGAGATGAGGGAAGGATGCACCTCCCTTTTCCTGGGGAATCGCGACTTGCTCCTGCTCCTGTGCCACTGCACAAAGCTCTCTCTCTGTGTTTCTTCTGTCTCCTTCTCTGCTCTCTTTCGCTCTCCTTCCTGATCCTGCTCCGTTTGTACACTTGCTCGCTCACTCGCTCTGGCATGCATTCTTATCCACTGTGGCTCAGGCACCCACAGACACACATACACACACACACACACTGTACTGTACACACAAACATATGCAAATGGCACAGACAAATAGGCAAAAAACTCCTGTCAGCTTCTTTACAGTCTGTTGGGTTGCTTCCTGCTGGTACACAGTGTTTCTGTGTTATGTTCCTTTATCGATATATTCTCACAATATGAGGGTCTGAAAATGTAAGCTCTTTCGGCTATGAAAAATATTTGCTTCCTATTTGCGCTGTAATTAAACTGGATTATACTCATCCCTGGCTTTGTGGATGACAAAAAATTACTCATGCATTCCACCAGAAGCAATGTGTGTGGAGGGATTCAGACAGAATAGAGGATGCCACTGCTGTGATGTAAAAACAGATATAATGAATAAAATAAGTCTTTCAGAATGAGTCACTGTACAGTAAGACTTCACTTGCAAATCCTATTTCCCTGCGATCACATGAAAAAATGGGCTACATTATATGTGTGTGTGTGTGTGTGTGTGTGCGTGTGCTTAAAGCTGCCATACGCACGTCTCTGGAGATGTTCTATTTTGAGCCTTCAGCCGTAATGCACAACAGAAAAAAGAGGACAGCAAGGCGCTATTATGAGAATCTCCCCTAAAACTATTCTCCCCCCTCCCCCATTCCTACTACCTCTACCACCTCCCTATTTCTCTTTCTCTCTGTGCTGGAAATCTCTCTGCTTCAGGGGGATAACAGCGGGAGGGAGGGACAGAGTTGTCTAAAGGATATAAATACATGCTGGAGTGACCTCAGCCATTAGCAGGTGGGGGAGAAAGGTCCAGCAGCTAACAATATGACAGGTACACAACAGCAAGGTTGACAAATGGACCAGTCACTGGAGAATTAATATTTAAAAACTGCTTTTTGGAAGAAAACTAGGATCACCACCTCGCAGTTGTATGCTTACGCCAGCAAGTCAAGTTGCAGTTTACATCCATTTCTGTTTATACTCATATATGTAGTGAAGAGGGAACATATTTTGGGGTAAATTCAAAGTTATCACAATACTGATTTGTGTTTGTGTTATTCCAATGAATAGTTTCCTGTGAGAAACATGCTGTCTTTACTTAAAGACTGTTTTTACATAGGAATACAGAGGACTGATAGAGAGCTGAACATTATGATGTCACAGTAAAGTTGACCTTTGACCTTTTGGATGTAAAATGTCATCACATCATCATTCTATCCAATTAGATATTTGAGGGAAAACATCGCTAAAAACATGTTTTGTGAGGTCACAGTGACCTTGGCCTTTAATCTCAAAATTCTAATTTGTTCATCCTTGAGTCCAAGTGGACATTTGTGCTGAATTTGAAGAATTTCCGTCAAAGCGTTCTTGAGAGATAACATTCACAGGAATGGGATGGACATGAGGTCAAAGTGACCTTGACTTTTACCATCAAAATCTAATCAGTTCATCCTTCATCTAAGTGGACGTTTATTCCAAAATTTGAAGAAATTTTCTAAAAGTGCCCAAGTGAACTTAAAAGTCAAAGAGAACAATGACCAGTGAGCGAACATCACAGTGTTCATGAGTTATCAAGTTCAAAATAATTTTACATTTAATAAATTTACATTTATGCCCACATGAACAAACACATACATGCACAAATATCTACACTGTAGATGATCTCGCACTGCATGGTGATAATGATGAAAAGAAAATCAAAGAAAAGTCAACCATTCAAATAATAAACTACATAAAGATGAAATCAACAACAATAAGAACATAACAAAGAGTTATGAAATTGTGAAAATTAAAATTTTGAAATATTTGTAAAACCAGCCTTGAAGCTTTGATCAAATGAGCCTTGAAATTCTTCCAAGAATTAAAACAGCACAAACAAGTCATTGTGATTAAAAAGTAAAGCATGGCAGCTCTAATCTGCAGATTAGTTCAAGGTTTACACAGATATGGAAGTCACCTGCCTGCAGTCTTATTGCCAACATGCAGCTACAGACCAAACACAAAACCCACACGTCACATTCTCTCAGTTTGGGAAATGCTTTTTTACTGGTAGTAAGTAGAGTAGTTTTCAGGTGTTTTTGCAGTACAGTGCAGTCACTGAACACAGAAACTCTATAGGGCAAGATTAACAAGTAGAAAAACAAACTCAATCCATGCTTCACTGGTTGAAATTGAATGTTTAATTATTTAATATACTTCAGTAGGTTTGTAAGCTCTTTTAACTGGTAGAACCACAGGGTAATATGTATTCACCATCATATTTCACTTGTGTTTTTCAGGCGTCATTGATGCATTTAACATAAAAATGATGTTGTGTTCTTTGTCAGACTGAGAGAAAAAAATCTGACATTATACAGACTGGCCATTAAACGCAATTGTAGAAAACCCAAAGGGCATGCAGGCCATTAATAACTTAGTTGCTATGGAGTCTTTCTGTCTTGGTTGTTAACAGACACATTCATGTTATCAAAGTGAGCTTGGGGCACATTTTCCCACACAACTAATAAGAGACAAGGTCAAGGAACAATGTGCCCAGTTAACAGAAAAGAAAAATACACATTGTTACATGCTGCAGTCAGTGCGATACTGTATTTTGCAGTCCTTGTTAAAATTAATTGGAGTGATTTGAATCAAAGTTATGAATGTGACCTTTAACATCAGAACCATTGTAGAGGTGTGGATAATGTATGGCTTCACATCTATGCTTAGAGCGCATCATACAAGACGAAGTGGGAATCTGATATTCACAAAAGACGTCCAGGTGGTTGTATACGAGTGTTATCATATTGTTCACTTTGAATTTCTGAGCTGACTTGCCTAAAGTACTAATGAGGAAATATTACAATCATGTATTACTATATTCTGTTGACATTTGGTTGTAATTGCTTTGCTGCTGCCTGCAACTGCTGAGCACACAGAACAAATTAGTCTTGAGATTTGTGAGAACACTGGGTGGAGCATCTCAGTATGATTATGCGTTTTAATAAGATTTCATCAAGATGGAATTAAACATTAAAAAATCATTACAAATCGTAACCTACAATCAGTCATTTTCATTGTTTCCATAATCATGTCACATTTTTAAAGCTAGACATTTAATTAGTTACAAGGTAAGTTTCTGCTGCAGTTTTAGAAGAGGTCTCATGCAAAATTATGTCACAGCGAGCTGGCTGAGAGGTCAGACTGACAAGCACATGGAAGATCACAGGCCAGCTGAGGAACATCTGCTGCTGTCCACTGTGTACCTACAATAATGAGCCAGCTCTGCTCTGTATCTGTGTCTTTCTGTCCAGCACGATACCCTCTAGTAGCCTTCTTCTGGGCTTTTTACATTAGTTTCGAGGGAAAGACATGTTACAGCACTGTGCCAACCTGACCATGAAACTAATGTCAGTTTGACCCAGTCCCTGCGTGAGGCACAAGCTTCATGATAAAGATACACAAGCACATCAACGTCTTGACTGTCTCAAAGTTTCTAACTCATCTGCTAGATTATTCTGTGCAGTAGCACCAAAATGATTATCATTGACCATCTGTTATGCTGAAATACTTTGAGCCAGTTAAATGTTAATTTAATTAAATGTTATAAATTATGATGAAAGAATTATGAGGTTTAAGAAGCATCACTGGCTGGAGGTATATGGTCCCTTGGCTCAAGAGCTCAAGGCTCCATCATTCCTACAGATTTTTGGTGCAGTCTGTACATTGTACTACTTGCAAGCAGTGCACTTAATGGATGTTTGTTGTTTACAGTGTCTTTGTTGCTTCTGTACAGTATTTTTCTTGTTACTTATAGTTGATTGTGTGTTTTTTTTTTGTCATATGTACAGTACAGTACATTTCTTTCATGTCTTTTATGCTGCACCAGAATTAAAAATTTATTGAATTAAATACATTTTGAGAACAGTCATGTCTGTTTCAGGAGTCACATTGTTCCAATTTAACTTTACTTAATATCATATTAATAATTTAAGCTCATCAACTCAATAGTTTTGAGCAGTATTTGGATCAAATAGCTTGTGAAAAGTTAGATATGCCAGATTAAGGAGACTATAACTGTTATTTTAATGTATCAAATACATGCAACATTTAATTATTGGATCGGAATTAGTACTGACCGATACTCAATATTGAAGGACTTGAGGTCGAGTCTGGGCCAGAAAAATTTAATCAGGACAGCCCTATTAAACAAATGTATTTTATTTCTCACTGAAAACTCTTCCCATGTATCCATAAGATCTAAAAGACACATTAAACGGATTTTCCACCTTACAAACTAATTTGCAAAACAATTTTGACCAAAAGGTAATCGAGGTGGCAGCTGTGATTTTGATACGGGGACACTGATACTGTGATGAACTTATATGATGTGGAATTATAATAGCTTTTTATAGTAAAAACAAAAATGACAGCTGATAAAATTTTAGCAATAACAACTAATGAAATAGTATTTTACATATTTGAAAAATATGTAAAAGCCACTGTGGTACATTTTAGTATACTTACAACTACTTTACTATTAATACCTAAAAACAAATTAGTAATTACAGAAGATTAATAACTTCCTGCCATATTTTGAGGGAAAACATCTGATCAAATAGAAATCAGTAATTGGTGCTTTATGAGAATGAGTCTCACCCAGCTGAGACCATGGATACACTATTACCAGACGGTTCCTGCCTTTGCATTTCCACTGAGTAATAGCAGCAGTCTTTGGTGGGTCTCTGGTGGTTACCAGATTTTTTAGAAGATTTCTACATTAAAATAAGCAGCAGTTATTTTCACTCATTCCCAGGGGCTTAAATGCATTAAAAGAAATGCTTTTATAGTCGTATTGTACACTAGACCCAGGATGGTGTCGCAGTTGTACTCAGAGCAATGATACCAAAGACACTTCAATACAGTGACCCTGCAACAGATACTACCTGTATTTAAGCAGGCTGGTTCAACTCAGTGGTATATTTTATAACAGCAGTTTATGGCCACTATGCACAAACATGTATGTCTTTACTGACCTTTTGTGCGTAGAACTAAACTAACTCTTTACTCATATGTACTACTAGCTCTAAAATGCAATCAATCCATTTTAAATCAGCTCTAATTACAAATAAAGGGCGTGGAGCAGTTACCAGCATGATTGCACTTTAAATCAAATCAGAAGCCGTCTCATTTGTCACTTGGTGGTCCACAATAATAGACTGATATCATACTGTCATTTGATTAGTTCATTGGTCCTCAGTGATGATGTAGTGCTGTTTCTGAAGGAAGATGGTATATTTAAAGCTGAGTGAATACTAATGATAATGGTCCAGTGTGTGTGTTTTCATTAGTTTATAATCACCTTCAAATAAAAATCATTATCATGAGCCGTTTTTATCTCCCCCTCCATGGCGTCTGCAGTGTTGCACTGCCATGTTTCTACAGTAGTCCATCCATTGGTTTGCAGACAACAGTTCTGAAGCCTTGAGTTTGTCATCATGGGGTTTTCAATCTTGATTTCTTTGCAACCTGAGCATGCGTGGTGGTCAGTTTTGGCTCGTCTGTTCGGCAGGGAAATAATGGCAGCCTGCCTGGTAGTGATCTTTCTCAAATTACAACAGTCCCTAAATTATGTTACTGAAAACATTTCAGGAAAATAGGCAATGTAGTAACAGAATCTTGATCCCTATTTGATCGGCACTGCCTAGTTTGACAGTTTGATCCGAGTTTAGTGAGTCCTGTATGTTGCACTGGATGGATTCATTAAGTATGACTTGTCAATCACACTGAAGCCCCACCTGAAAGCATACCCTGCTTTATCATCTATTTAACTCTAACTGGGACCCTAATTTATAAAATAAATATCAAGCTGTATATAAGAAGACTTAAAACTAGTGATTGAGACGATAAACCATTAGGAAACCGTTTACTGATGTAATAAATCAAGTGAGAAGCAGGGTCATTTTCTCCTAAGACTCCACACAATTGGACTTCTTTTTGCAGCCAGTGGAGTCACCCCCTACTGGTCATTAGAAAGAATGCAAATTTTAAGGCACTTCCACATTGGCTTAACTTTTCAGACCCAAAAGCTCTGTCGACTTATTCTACTGTCTGTGGTACAGAGACAAATGACTTGAATTTGATGAAACTCCACCACAACACATGGCACACACACAAAACTGCCAGTCTTAAGGAGGATGGCTCACCCTCAATGCTTGTATGGGAAGTTTCCGGTACCAACAGATCTAAACTAAAAATCAAAGCATGCAGGGTCATAGAACCTTTACAGCTGTGCTGCACAATGGCTCATGTGCTTTGCATTTTAGGACAGGGACTGTCCAATACACAGATAGAGATAGTGTGATTAGTAATAGCTTCTGTTTGCAGCCTAAACATTTAAAGACTCAGCAGTAATGTAAACAACCTATTAGGTTCACATAAATGACCTCACTGATTTAATAGAACTTTGTGATGAATGTGACCCCTCTCCATTTTAATACCCTCAATTCAACAACACAATTGAAAAGCTCCAGCACTGCAGACGGTGCTCAACATTACCTCTCCCTCTCTAAAGCAATGAAAGAGGGAAGCAATAGTAAGAGGATAATTACAGAAGAGAGGCGAGGGAGATAAAAGTCATGGCACAGAGGAAGATATTGTTACAGAGTGACACTTTATTCCACCCTCTCATCTTCTCTTTGTCAGCAAGGGAGAAAAAAAATCCAATAACATACATTTGAAAAGGATTAGTAAAATTGGTTTTACTGCACGCTGTATGTGCACTGAGGGTAAAATTATGTGCTCGGTTTTGATAAGGCAGCTGTGTGGAGGTGCTGTACTGCTTTATATGACACAAACTGGTATTTGGTGTTAATACAGGTGTAATCGGGGACAGAAGAGGCTGATTCATCTCAGGGTGGATGAATGGTTTTTGAATACAGAGGAGCCATTAAGTACATGAGAGGTGTCCCAGGGTGTTGTTAGAGAGAAGAGTGAGGGAGAGCCACTTACACAGAGGGAAAAGACGTGTATGTGTATGTGTGTGTTCATATGCTCCACTGGTGTATTAGCAATTGAAATATTGTGATTGGTAGCTCAGCTCTCAGGCAAATGAAAGTCATCATGCCGATGTATGTACAAGAAAAGGGAATTGGTTTGTATGTCATCATGACTTTTGGATAATAGTTTCTATTTTACATGATTATGTAACACCGCTTTGGTCCTGTGCCACTGTGTTGTTTAATTCAACAATCGTCTATCATCCACAAAATAAATGGATTGGGACAGCAAGAGCGTAACTCTAGGACAGCTGTTTAATTAGACTGAGAAATACAAGGCAGCAGGGCTGCCCATAGTGCGGCCTGTCAGCCAAACTTGGCCCACCATAAGGTTCAATTTAGCTTGCCAGATGTTTCTAGTGACAAAAAATAACGAAATAAATCAATTAAAAAATATGATATAAATCGTTGTTCATGCTGTTTTATTTTTGTGAAGTTAAAGTTCATGTAAAAAATATGTAGAATCCCTAATTACTAGCTACTTTTCATGATCTGAGCATGGTGGGCAGAGTAACACTTTGTGCAGGAAGTAGGTCAATTAAGACAACCTGGGATCCTAGTATCATTTTGCATCTTAACAATACAATAGTCAAGTCAAGTCAATTTTATTTATGCGGTGCCAAATCATAAGTTTTCTCAGGGCAATTTTCATATAGAGCAGGTCTAGACAGTACTCTTTATAATTAGAGATGAATGATCCACCTCTTTTCAGTTTCAATCCGATTCCAGTAACTGAATTGGGATATCTTCTGATACCAAAACTATACCAGCCCTTCGTCTTCTTCTTCATGTTATTATCATTATTATTGTATTATTATTGGTAAGTTCTCACCATCTGGAAAGAGTGTTTTAATTAATGCCTCAGAGCCTTGAACTAATGCCCTCCAACAACTGTTGAAGGACACTATTATTCCCAGGATTGTGGCTTGTTCACATTGAAAATAGGCTGAGAGAGAGCCTTCTTTTGCATCATTTCCCATGACACATTGCTGAGGGTTTAAGCTTGCTAGGTTATGTTCCAAAATGCAAATATTTGATTGGATCCAGTACTTGTTTGTCATCTTTAAATTTAAAATCTTTAAATAAGTTTAAGTAATATTTAATGTTATCTCATGATTACTGTCAGGCCCACAGTGAAGTCAGCATTTGTGCTGTGACATGGTGAAATAGCACGCCTCTATGACGCACAAATACATCCAGACACACACTTATTTTGTGGCTCATTTTAGGTAATTTAACCAATGTTCTATTAACCACTGCACAGTGGCAAGTGTACATACACTAGTCAACTATAACTGAGCACATGATCAAATGTCAGACTGACTTTATCAATAGTTTCATCATGTTGAACTAAAGAATATTACGCAGCAGTCAGTCAACATTGCGTTCCCTCTCCCTGTTTGACTGTCTGCTGCGTCTGTGAGTCGCCTTACAGATGCCACTCACTGCAAAAACTGCTTTCTGATCAGGGCTTTAGCTTGAGAGATTGAAGATTTGTTGGATCATCCCTCTTGTGCACACTGCAGTGCCAAGGCTAAATTAGAGGGGACTTGTGTAGGTGCACCGCTGTCCATAGTATTCAAATGGAGGACAGGAGATCAGTAGACAGACAGAACGTGTTTGTTTTTTGTCGTGAATCAAACTTTCAGCCCTGCATTCTGTGACTATTTGTCTCCCCTCGATCTGCCGGAGCAACATTCTCTCAAGCACTGCTCCACCTGTACATCAGCAGTGATGTGTTGAAATGCCAAGGTGAACATGACATGATGTTACTCATCATGGGTCATATGGACAGAATGGACAGAACCAGACTAGCTGTTTCCTGCTTAGCTGTTTCCTGTTTTCCAGTCTTTGTGCTAAGCTAAGCTAACCAGCTTCTAGAAGGTACAGCCTGGGAATATTGAGAGAATATTGAACATTATGGAGTGTTGTTACTCAAAGTGAAAAGAAAAAAAAATAGTCATTTCAAAAATAAGGTTCATGACGGTATACTGCATGTACACACTTGCTGTGCTTTTGTATATGCGTTTTATGTGATATCTGTGTGTAGCTGTGTATACTACATGTCTGTTTATGATGACTCGTATTAGATTAGCACCACTGGCGGTTAATAATAACAATAAAATTGCTTTGTTTATTTATACACAGGGGACAAATATAGCAATAAAACACAGCTGTGAGACTAAGGCTTTCTTATATTACAGCTGCAATGTGATAAACAAAGCAGGTCTATAACAGGGGACCAGTAACTTTTTAATATTTCATGCCCATAAGTATAGTTTTTCTTTTCTTACCAGCAGTGTGTGTGCACAGATTCTGAACAGCAGGATTAGTTGCCATCTGCAGCAGCATTTTGACTTTAACTTTTGTGATATAATAACCAGAGAGCTCTGAGGAGAACACAGACTGTTCATCAATATTTCATATGCTTTTGCGGTGCATTATTATTTTGGTTATTTCAGAGGAATGTGTTGTGATTGTGACTTGGAGTGACATTCTAATAGAATATAAGATATTTTCTGCTGCATGCTTCATGCATAGCTGCTGAAAACTATGCTTGAGTTTGTTTTGGGTAGATAAGTATGACTCACTTCTTTTAAATAAGCATCTCTCATACATTGGTTTTGATTCTCATTAATAATCCAAAACAACGAAGAAAACAGAGAGCGTCTCTCCACTTAAGAGCCCCTGACATGTCTGTCTCCTGTGAGTACTGTTGTAAGGCAGCTGTAATGCTTATTTCCCCACAGTCTACTTAACCTTGGGAGCTGGTCCATAAAACAGTCTGTGCTGCATGGGTGTTTGTGTGAGCTGCAACATCATTTAACTTGTCTGGTCTTGGCAGGACCTTGATCTGACCTGAAGATTACCTGAAGGGTAACCTGTCTTAACTCTGATACTAAATAACGCGAACCTTTTCATTTATATTGAGAACTTCCAAAATTTCAACTTTCTGAGGTTGCTTCTTTGTTCATAAATACTTACTCAGTATTTCTTGGCAGGTAAGAGTGATGCTATTGTGCCACCATGTGGACAGTAATCTACACCACATTGTATGATATGAAAACAATGAACACTGAGAAAAGAATATGACTGCCTTAAGAACAGGAGATGTAGGTGAAGTTTGAGTAAAGTTGGTATTTTATTTAATTTTCCGTTTTACTTAATTTAAATGTGAATGTGAATGAGTTGTGATATAATGGGCCTCACATGCAAAATTTCAAGTTGCACAGTACTGTATGTTGTGCAGATATAATCAGTATCATTTTGGTCATTTTGGTGGTTGTTCAAAAGTGAGTTAAACAATTCCCATGACCCCTACGCGCTTCACAACATCATTAAACTGCATCTTTTGTTATTGTTCTTGGCAACAAATTCATAGACTTTATACTGTCCTGGCCTTCCTTTATTGACTGTTACTGCTAGAGCTGCAGTGTAAAGACAATAGGTTTAATTTAACCTTGAATAGCACACAAGAAAATCAACATAATGGAGGCTTTGGGAAATTAAATTCACTCTTAGGAACCTGCAGCACTTTAAATGTAAACTGAGTGTGTGTGGGAGAAGAGGATCTTTGGGCTTTAACTGTTTATATTTCTTTTGTACAAAACAATGTTTTGTGCTTTTAAAGTCTGTGTAAAGAAAATTCAGAGATTGTCTTCTAAACATATTATACATGTCAGAAAATAGTTGGTGAAAACGTGAAAAGACTCAGACCATTAACCTGTGCCTGTGTTTAGGATTTTTTGGATGGACTGAAATAATGGCTTGATCATGGTCTGGAGTGATAGGTCACCTACAACTATATGAAGTAAAGTGCATTAGCATTTAGCATTAGCAGTGCAGGTGATGAGAAGATGGGTCAGACACACACAACTCAAAAGAGTAGCTTACAGACACTCATCCTTACCAAAAGAATAATAACCAAACCTAATTCACTAATATACTTGGCAATGTTTTTGATAATTAACATTTAGCTATGTGGTTAATGACAAACTGTAGTGTGACAAACTCAGAACAAATACAGTATATTTTATTTCTTTTCACAGACTTTAAACATTGTCTTTAATAGTCATGGTTTTGATATAAAAATATTCCCCTGAGCAATGATGAAGACTTGACTGTATTCAAAAAACCTTTCAAGTTGATTGACAGCATGGGTAGACTATAGCTCATCACCACATTGGATCCTATAGTATGCTACCTCATGCAAATTGGTTTTGCATGTTGAATGTTCTTTTAAAATACATAAATATATTCTCGTATATGAGAAAGGAATTACAGAAACCTGAGGAAAAGTGCGTAGAATTACTTCAGAGCGCAAGTGCATCTTTACAACCATTAAGGTACCTGCTAATAGTCCAGGATTGCATCTATTCAATATGCTTACTAATTAGACCTGATCCTAGTTTTTATTGGTCTATAATTAATCTGGCTCTTCAGTCAGAGGAAAGGAAATGACTTTGGAGGGCTTTACTGAGCCATGACCTCGGGGACTCACCCTGTTTTATCTTTGGCCTGCATGGGATGGAGATAGGAAGGTGGAGACTAAATCAATTTCCCTGCGTTGGCTCATTAGCTGGGGCCCTTGGGTGAGCCAGGCTCCGTGGTGATGCCCTTGGAGAGGAACAAACCCAAGACACTTGCAGCGTGGCTTGTGGAGCCAGGGAGTGAGAGGCTGTGAAAGGCATACACATGGTATTATGAAACCCAGTATTCACAGACATGATGCCTTGCTGATACACAGTATTAAACCTGAGCAATGGTGGCAATACACAAAACTGTGCTGCAATAAAATCTCAAAACATAGTAAATAACTATGGGTTTTTCCTTTCTGCATGTTCACATTCATTGATTTGTTTACTGCTTTAATTTTAACTTTTCATGTCTGCATCTTTAAACAGCCTGTCTGTAACAGAAAATCACACGCGCACACACACACACTAATATACCCCTGTGACAGTGAGGCATTTATCCTGTTCTCTCCATGGCATATGGTGTAAAATTAATGTGGGTAAACTTGTGCCTTGTGATCCAATAAACAGCTCAGTTTTATAATCTCTCTGGCTGCAGTTTGTTAACAGGTCTGCCAGTTCAACACCAACAGAATGCCGTGAATTTGAGCAGGATTATGGCTTTTGTTGTTTGGATTATCTGAATCTAATTACCTTGCAGAGGAGCTTAACTGACTCTGCAGCCTATCTGCCTGATTGCTCAGCAGCTGAATGCCAGGGAAATTGATAATTTATGGACAAAACAGAGCAGATAAACACTTATAATTTTACAGAAATGAACTCCTAATATAAGTAAGGCATAATGCTGGACAAGGTCCACTATCAGGAATTATCAGGATGGGAAAGCCAGAACCATTGCCCTGCTCACCATGATCACTTGCCGAACAAAAAAGTAAGACCATTAATTTATATGTTAATGTGTTTTGCAATGAAACTGTAAATATTTTCATAGATTCTTTTGCAATTGAAACCTTGTTCACTACTCTAGAAAAAGGACAAACCTCAGATACAACTTAGCAACAGGAGAGATTTCTAATCTAGTACATTTAACAACATGACTAGCTGGTTATTATTCTTGTCGTAGTCATAGTTAGTCATTGTTTCAAATTAGTAGCAAGATTTCCATGAACAAATGACAGGCCTCTTACAGTTATCTCCCATCTCCTACCACCTTTTCTGTTATGATGCTTTGAAATAGGGCTGCAACTAAAAATAATATTCATTGTCGATTAATCTGTTGATTATTTTCTCAATTAATCGATTAGTTTTTTGGTTTATAAAATGTCAGAAAATGGTGAAAAGTCTAAATTTGTTGTTCCAAAAGCCTGAGATGACATCCTAAAATGTCATGTCTTTTTCCCCAACCTTTCCCCTCAATGCCATTAATCCATTAGTTGGTGATTAATTTAATAGTTGACAACTAATTGACTAATCATTGCAGCCCTACTTTGAAGCTCAACACAATTCACATGTCAATGTCAGTTTCAACACATCACCTGAGGAGGTTCTGGAATGTGCTACAACAAAATCAGGGAGAAAATATAATACTTGGTGAAAAAATATCTTTAGCACAGCGATTGAATAAAATTCATTTTTGCAGAGAACATGCCCTCTACTGGTCATGCAGCTGCTTAATTTACTTGTGCTGTGAGCATTCTGTGATTATTGTTGTAGTAAACTAAATACACATCCCGTTCTGGCTTTTGCTTCTCCATTTTAAACTTACACAAGGGGATTATGATTGA
Organism: Lutjanus campechanus; assembly: GCA_027495735.1. Taxonomy (NCBI): domain Eukaryota; kingdom Metazoa; phylum Chordata; class Actinopteri; order Lutjaniformes; family Lutjanidae; genus Lutjanus; species Lutjanus campechanus. Next base: position 30,723 of record JAJHUR010090741.1, read on the forward strand.
AAAACATAAAATCAAACCATAATATTTTCAGAAACTAGTCAACAAAATCCACTGCAAGCAATGTCTATATAGATATATTAATAGGCAATACAGTTGCAGAGCTTTATATACAGTGTCATCTATTTTAGCATTACTGTACAAATAATTTTATTATGATTACTCTGTTGATAATTAATTGATTAATCATTTGGTCTATAATGGAGCTGCAACAATTTGTTGATTAATCAATATGTCGTTCGAAAGAAAATTAGATGCCACCTTGATAAGTGATTAATCATTTTTCAATCATTTTGTTGACTGACAAATGAACTGACAGCTTCGATTTATTTTAAATACATTTATATTATTCTGTATCTATTTTAAATTATTAAATAAGATCTGGAATGTGTTACAGGCCTGCCAGAGGGATTATTTGCTATAAGTGGGAAACCAAATCTCCCACATCAGATACTAAAGAACCCAAAATAAAGCAGCTGACTCATCTATGAAATTATGAAATATTTGTGGGACTTGAAAAAGTATTTTATTGTTGCATGTTCTCACTGCAAGTGGAGTTTTGAATTTTAAAAAGTGTTTTCCCAAGCTTCCCAATAGGTTTGACAAAGCATTGTAGAAGAAGATGTGAAGCTCAACACAGCACTGTGGCATGCAAATGAGAAGCAGTAAGTGGCCCAGAACTCCTCTAATATACACATGTGCTTGCCCAAATGTGCTACGAAAGAAAAAAAAAGACTGCTTTGCCTCATATTTTCGTTCAAGTAAAACATTTTAATGAGAATGTAGGCAATCCAACAGCTTTCGGCTCCCTCTATTGTCAACAATCAACCATTTAATAGTTTTGCTTGCCAAAATAGATCAGGATGGTGTGGAGGCTGTTTCTTAAACCCAGATTTAAAATGCACTACGTCGTGGCTTTGATCTGGGCTGTGTTTGTGGATTATCAGAGGGAGCTGCTGCATAAGATTTCGGAGGGATAAAAGAAAAGATCAATTCCTCGACCAAGGCTTGGATCTGCCTCATTTACCAGTCACAGCTTTGACTGAGTCCTCATTAGTACCCCTCTACACACACTGGATCCACTGTCACAGCAGCATCCATGTAGGGCACAGTGACAGAGAAGAAAGTGCATCGGAATCAGACGCAGAGCTCAAACTGACACAATTTAATTATTTAAACCACTCAGGCCCCATATCACACACAGTCTAATTAGAAGTGTACATGCTTCCATATCCCTCTAAAGACACATACCTGCATGGCAAGTGAAGGGTCTAAAACATAAGTAAACCACAAGGAGCAGAAACATTTATAGTTAAAAAGACTAGGCTAACATTTTGGTGACAGAAAGGCTGATCTACCTGCTGAGCAGCAAGTCGCTGTTCTCTGTTCCTTTTCCTCCCAATTTTAATGACAGCTCAACACTCAGTCTGATGGAAACCTTTTTCAACCTTCTGTTTCACTTCACACTCTTGCCACTCTGTGGTATCCATCCAATAAACCATATATGAAATCTGGTTTAACTAATGACACTGGAAAAAGTCTATTTCTGGGCCGGATCTCAGCACATCCTCAACCTCTATCTCACAATTAGATCAGATTGATTTACTATATTAGATTCATTTTGAACATGTAAAAATATATATGAGTAGGAAAATAACAAATCAAGAATAACCAATGAACTTATCAGCAATAACAATAAATAATTCACTCCGTAAAAGAGTTGGAAGACGTGAATACTTATCAAGTTTTTAATATTTATTCAATTAACTTTGTGTTAAACATGAATATTCCAGTTTTTGTTTTTTAGACACCACATTAAAATCAGAGAAAAGTAAAGATTTAAAACATTCCAGGCGTATACAATCAGAATTTAAAAAATCACAATTGATCACTAGACTGCACACTCTCAATGAATCATGAAAGTGCTGCTAAACCCCCACACCGTCCCTGACAGTGTGGAACCCCCCTGACTTCATGTGATGCAGGATGCGCGTCACCTCAGCCAGGTCTGCTGACATTAGAGAGGGCCTTGTGTTACCTGTGAGCTGACTGAATTTCATGGAAACCAAAGCATTACAAGCCCTGAATAAGGTGTTACAAGCTCAGTCAATGAAGTTCTGACATTTATGACAACAGGAAGATTTCCAACTATGGCGCCATCATTGCACACCGTGACACTAGCTTCCTGGCTTGCCTGTTTATAACAGCTGAGAAGGTAACACATGGCTAACACAGCCTCACAGCCTGATTGACAGGTCAGGATATTATTCTGACACACACGGCTCCATCGCTCCACATATATACATAAGTAAAACTCTGACAGCTTCCAGACACACTACAATCTGGACTAAAATAATCCATGTACTATAACCAACTATAACTAATCATGAACATACTGCAGAACCCATCTCATCTCCTAAATGAGGAGACAAACGGTTTTAAGCAACCATCTCATCCTACCAAGGTGTTTGAAGGACTACCTCAAGCACTCTTTTGCACCAACAGCCATCCAACTGCTCCCTGCCATGACGACACTGTGGTTTCTGAGGCCAACAACATGAACGTCTCACTCATAGACTGTACTTAACTGTGCCACCGATACATATGAACAATATTTCAGCATTATTTTTTATATATTTCACATTTTATACCTATACATGTGGACACTGTTTACACTGTTTTTACACATTTAACATCTTATATTTTATTGATGCATACTGTTTATTTGTACAGTTTACACTCTTTTACACTGTTTTATAGTTTATTTTGAACTTTACTGAAGCACCCTGATGCAACAAGTTCTTACATACTTTTATTAGAATCTTTATTCATTTTTATTTCTCTTCCTTACATACCTCTGCTGCTGTGAAACTGAAATTTCTCCACAAGGATAAATAAAGAGCTACCTACCTAACTATCTAGAATACAAAACAAATGATGTTTTGTTGGTTGGTTTACTTAAGTTACCTGCTTGTGTCTTCAGTTAATGTTACTTGCCTGTTGACTGATCACACATTGACAAATTTTGAACACGCCTTTTCAATTTATGAATTTAAATATGTAGGCCTAAGAGTTCATACGTTGCTCCACTCTAAAAACAAGGTATGATTTTGAATTGCCTGAAAAACACATCTTACCATATTATATTTTACACCTCCTCACTGTTGTTTTAGCTGTTTAATTAATCCTCTCTTTCCATTTCTGTCCTCAGTAACAGGTACAGTATGACATCATCAAGTTTGGCAGCAGTGGGCTGTTAATTCTGCTGATTGGAAATGAGTAGGTGAAGTAAAGAAAACATCCATACTCATCCATTTGGAGTGATGCCAGCCTAGCAGAAGTGTTATGGGCTGGACAAGATGAATTCTTTATTAGTGCTTCCCTAAGAGCAATTTAATCAACTTGCAGTAAAATTCCTGCTGACTGAACCTGTACAGTATCTACTGTATGCACCAGAAGAGCAGAGCAGAAGTTATGGGTTTTATAAATTCCACCCATGCGAAAAGTTGCACTGACACAAACTTGCATAAGTTTTGTAAGTTGTCATATTGCGATCTGATATGTGAATGCTGTCATCATTCAGTCAATGACGGCAAACATATTTTCAGGCAATGCAAAAAAAATGATTCAGTGATGAATAATGTCACAGATTTATAACTAGCCCACAGCAAGAAACAACAGCAATGTAGCTAAAAATCTGTCATGACTGCAGTGACATTTTTACAGTTTTATATTGCCACAGAGACAGCCAGAGGGCCTGGCACCACAATTATATAAAACCTCAAATTACAGTCATCTGAGACAAGCTTGGGCACATGACAAGTGACAACTAGACACCATTCAGTGGAGCTGACAGTGGCCTTGATGTCACCCATTCTTTCTCTGAAAGGGAGGTCATACTTGCGACAATTTACATACTCAAGCAACCAGTTAAGAAAAATGCACCAAACTTTGCCAGTCTGAAGACATTCTTTGTGCTATGTTTAGCAGTCTAACAGTTAACTGCAGTGTTGTAGTCAAAACCACCTAAACTGGGATTAAGTTATGACTACAGATATTCCTAGCGACTAATTTCCCTGTTGATTGATTTCCCCTGAAAATTTAATGCAGACAAGTTGACTAGTCCAACACTAAGAAAATTGTGTAGTTGAGTAATCATACACATCCCTAGTCATGACCAGAGTGTATCAAGACTGAGACAAGACCAAGACTTTGAGGGGTTGAGACTAAGTCAAGATGGGTGTGGAAATAAGATAATAAGTCCTCTTTGTCCAAGACTAAAACCAAGTGAAAATGAGGCCAAGACCAAGATGAGACCAAAATTGCCAAAATCGCAAAAATATGGTCTTGAGACCAAGACCCTCAGGTATTACAACACTAGTTAACAGGGCACTAAGGACGATGATCAGCAATAGACTGTACTGCTTCCAGAAACAGTTGAAGGGAGACACACAGAGACACACAAATCATTCAGTTTCTTTCCCTTGTTGTTTCTTATGTTTCTTATGTGATTAAAGCAACAGCACTGAAGAAGCTCCTTACGGCAGAAAGTACCCTTGTGAATTTCAGCCCAGAGTGAGTGTATGTCTCCAGAAATTTGGCATTTTTCACACTTTTGGTGTAATCTGATTATTGTGCAGAACAAATTTTTCTCAGCCCAGCAGCTCTCTTTAGAAGCCACATCATTAGACAAATGCCCCTTAGTGCTCTAACACCATCACTGAGCTGTGTAATCTGGCTCTGACACAGTTGGCACGCATCATTTCTACCCAGAGAATCACCAGATAGATTCACGACATCTGAGGGGTTGATAACTGTTCAACAGAGGAAGAGATGGATGCCTAATCATCATACCACTGTGGCTGCTAACAGCCAGTTTTCATATTAGACAAAGACCCAATTAGATCGTAACTGTCCCAGGTGACAGCTCCCATAGCAACAGGCAGGGATGTCTGCAGTTTCACAGCAATATCTCACTCCACAGTCTTGCTGTAACATCTTGCAATAGTCAAGTTCCTTAAACCTTAACTAAAGTTCACAATTCATAAAACTTTATATCAGCCTCTTGGTAAATTACATGTAAAATCACACTGTAGAGAATTCCAATGACACACATGGCAAAAAAAAAAAGTGTCCCAAATTCATGTGCAGATATCTACTGTACCCATGTTGCCAGCGCAGTAGTTTGATGTTTAGTAGACACAAAAAAATATATAAATAAAAATATATGAAATATATAATTATGAATACTGCTGTCAGTACTGTTTTTCTAAGGACTTTCTAAGATTTGTTTTAATTCTTATTAACTTTGATATTTACTTCATGTCTTCTGGACCTTGTAGTGTGAGACACTGTACTTTCAATTAACACCAGACACAAAAATCCCATTATGATCATTTATGTGCTGGCATTTTATTTCATTTATGTCACATTTCCATTGTTAACACTAGGGCTGCAAGATAAGGTAAAACAATCCACACTGTGATTGTTTAACTGAAAAACTATTAAACTATTAAAATCATGACCATTTGACATTTGTTGGGGTCTGTACCTGAGAAACATGTTTTCTTACATCTGGAGAATAGGATTTGTAAGCCAGGGCATCTTTGCAGAACTGCAGCATTATAATGCTGTTTTGTCACACATTTTACCTTCATCAAGAAATTGCAGCTTCTGACATTTGGCTATTGCACTTGGCCATATTGCTATTTATCTATTATTAGAATTAACTGTGCAACCCCAGCTAACACTGCACATAGCCCACTCAAACCTCACAATAAGTAAGTCTATTTAGAGTGGAAAAAGAGCATAGAGCTGTGAAAAACATCTATTCACATAATTAGTGACGAGGAACAGCTGGTCAAGAAAAGCTGTGAGAGCACTGGTGTGCACAAGTTTAACATTTATTTCATTTTTCTCCCCTTCAATGGTCCAGTTACTATTTTCTGACGGTTTTGTCTTGTTTTAGCAGAATGAACACAACACATTGAACAATTCAATCAAATTCTTTTACCATTTTTCATGCTAATATTCATCTACAAGTAACATAAAGACGATCTGCATTTTATTTTAAGCACATCCTCATTTACATATTTAAACAGAAAACTACAGGCTGAAAAACAAGGCCTGTTTGAAAGGCTGTATCAAGTTGGAAGCTGACAGACAGCTTATGTAGTAAATATTTAAAGAATTGCCTAACTTAGACTTGCACATTCAGCCCATACAGAGCAACGTTAGCATTCATTTATGGGTATTTACTCTCCTCTTTAGCTTTAGCTTTGTCTGTTGTTTCCTGCAAGCTAGGCAGGTTAGCATAGTTGGTTTATCAGAACTTTTTGCTACTTTCTTTATCCTTTTTCCTCCTTTGGTGTCACTGTAATATCTCTGACATACGAAAACAGCAAGGACGAGCGCTGAATTTGCACTCTCAAAGTGGATTACTATGGTTTTATTTTTCATTACACTACAGTATATGACTGGAGAAGGCTGTTCTTGACATCCAAAATTTAATCCTTTCAACTTCACCCTCAATACTCGCCTCGTGCATTCATATCTTTCTCTCCTCCTTGCTGCCTGGAGGCCTAAACCCCTCAACGCCCCTCACAGCTGAGCAGAAATCTTACTTTTGTCGTTTCCTGTCGCTGCAGGGAGAAGTTGACTTCCCTCGCTGCTGGTGTCCATGCTGGAAGGGCCGGAAGGTGATGCTCCTGAACAGCCCGTCTTCCGCCGGCTCCTCCAGCCTCAGCTGAGGGATGAGATGCCCAAAGGCCATGTCCACTGTGGTAAGTGTGCGCACTGTTAACGATGCTTAACGAACTTGGTAACTCTGAGTACTCTGTACTAATGACCTAATGAAGTCTTCACTAGCATTAACCTGCAGCTGCAGCGTCTCGTGCTGCAGAGAGAGGTGGAACAGGCTCGTGCTCACAGAGGAGTCTGGGGACCTGCAGGTGGTCTCCAGAGGTTTCTCGGCTAATTGAAAAAGTTATGACACTCACTTTGTGCTTCACTTGTCATGAGCAGAATGTTTATGACTAAAAATATTTTTCTAAAAGAGGCTTCACTGTCCTCCTTATGTCTTTCCTACATGTTTTTTTTAAAACTTTTTATAGGCTACTGCAGGGGTTCCCAAACTTTTCCATAATATATAAAACAAATAAATCACTGGGGTACTGTATTTTATACATATACTTTCCATACACACATGGGAGAAGTTAGCCCTTTCTGAATGACAGAAAGCTCCCATAGATACTCTGTTCAAGATGCTGTTCTACATAAGATCAGAATACCAAATACATATTTTTTTTAAAAAGGGTACGTTCAAAGGCATTTATGATTCTGAGAAAGTGGGAAATCCATTCACTGAGCCTCCCCTGAAACTGTTTGGAGCCCCCTTGTGAGGCCAACCTCCCATTTTGAAAACCCACAGAAACATTTCCTGTGAGACCAAGACCAAGAGCTCGTCATATCTTAAGTTTACAAGATAGGGAAAATGCTTTCTTCCTAAGCAATATCTAAACTCATGGCTGTGTCCTGTCTGACCCTGTCAGACCTCATATCTTATATTAACTTAGAAATTACTAACTAGAACTGTAAACTTGATTATTCAGATGCTACTCATCCTGTCATGCCTGTATCTGTGTTTAAATTGTACACAAGACTGCCTGTATCCATGACAACAGCTGTCTCATGACATTTGCCACTGGCTCAATTTTAGCTTTGATGACTCAGAGGACTTAATTTTGTCTTGGAGGAGAGAAGAAGTTTTGGGATGTTTTCTTGCCACTTATTGACGCATGAGGAGGATTTTTGCACAGATTGAGCACATTGATCAAATTCAAAATGAATCAATCCTGGCGGTCGATATATACCAGTTAATACCTGATGTGTCATCATAGGGTTTGAGTAGCCTTTCAATCATAATATTTTATGTTCATGTTGTTCCCCATCGTCATTGTCATTGCATTTCCATACAGATCTAAAAACAGTGGTGCTGCCACTTCTGACAATATTTTGAATTTAGAACAGGGTCTTTGCCATCCTAACTTAGGATTCCCTATTCAGGAAATTCTTCATGTTAGGACGCCTCTATAAAAGCTAAATTCCTATCAGATGAGATAAGATGTTCTCCTAAATGCAGTTGGGAAACAGGTTTCTGTTATACTTATCCTAGATGTCATCCTAAATTGAAATAAACAGGATTTCAGACTTAGGACGTTTCTGTAATGAGGCCCCTGATCTAGGAGACTGGGGTTCAACTTCCATGTGAAATGTATTGTTGACTTAATATTTTTAGACTTAGTTGATCTCCAGTTTTATTTATTTATTTATTTATTTTCAGTTTTCTGTCACAGTTCGGTTTAGGCAACAAATGTACTTGCATTAAAATAGAACATTAACCTACAGTAGTGTTAGACAGGCTTGGCTTCCTGTCAGAAAACCCCAAAGGCTTCTCTCATGTGCTCAGCATACACCTTTAGGAACTTTTCAAGCTGGGAAAGTGCAAATTAAGACTTTTCTGAAAGGATTAATGGATGTTTGCAGGAGAGTAGTCATGGTTATGGTTATGATTATTATTGTTCAATGTGTTCAGCACAAGCATAATAGATTTACTAAGTGTCTAAGACTAATAGGATTCAGAGTGTGTTCTAACAAGTGTGTTGCTAAGCCATTGTTGGCTTCAAGGAGTGTTAAAAATAAATCCTACAAAACATTTCACCAAAATGACAGATGTCAATTTTTTTTTTTTCTCTTTTTTATTTAATCTACTAGTTGCTGGAGTAATAATGGATGAGATGATGTAAAGACTTGCATGCAGTAGGATCAGATTTTACACATGGTTTATTGTGTTTTAAAGTAGGTTACATGTCAAAATATTTTGGTCTTATTATGTATGACTTACAGTAAAACCAACTTGTTTTGATGGCGGTTAACAGTGAGCCTCTCTGACTAGTGAACAGAACATTTTCTGCAGTAAGCCGGGTCCAGAGTGGATTTGTGACATTAAAAAACAGGATTCTGAAATGATGCAAACTGTAGTAATACCCTCATGGTCAGTGTTATTCTGAACAACACTTTAGATGAACACACCGTGTAATTCAAAACAAAAACATGCGTTCTACCAGAGTCTGAAGGTGAAATCCTCAGCTGAGTGCTTCTCCTCTTCAGAGTATATAATTATGGATCTCCTTTGTCTAATTTAGCCGACAGTTAATTTTACTTGCTTGCTCCATTAAAAGATACTGTATCATTAATTGCCTCATTTTTCAATTAGATGGACCAATAGCTTTCAGAATGAAGATTCTAGTTTACTAAATTGATATTCATGCATCTTGCTTTCCCTGTTTAATAAGGAAAATCAAATAGTTTAATTATTGAATATTATGACATCTTGTTGGCTGTGTATCTTGTGAACACGGTGAAGCTGGTGTGCAAGCATTTTTTGACACAGCACCAAAAAAGGTGATTCATCCTTTGGCTCCGGCCTGATTAAAAGCCATGTGAAACACATCACAATTGTTCCAGTTAAGCAACAGTTTTTTCTCAGCTATAAAGGTCTTCGGATCACAACGTGAATGGATGCTCACATTTATCAGGGGTGTCACAGGTGCATTAATCATAATCCAGCCTGTCAGATAGAAATGTATCAGGTACTTAGTTTACAATTTAGTCTTCACAAATGGATAATTTCTCCACAGTCCATCTACATGCAACTCAACTTTTTAAAGTGGAATTGCGGCAGCGAACGAGTGTCAAAAATAGCATGCTATTAACCTCTCTATCTAAATTTATGGCAGCACTATAATTAGTGTAGTTGTCAGAGAGTGAAATATACTTTAGATGTGGGTCACGGAGCAGTGTTCATTATCCGGAGATAATCAGTGCAAAGACCCACAAAGCACTGGTAGAAGTCCACAGTACTATTCAGAAAGACTGACAATAGTGAAACTGATTTATTGTTATCAGTGGTGTGAATACGGTGCTTTTACCAGGGATGCAGAGAGATATCATTATTTATCTTTTCAACCCCAAAAAATATTTGTTTCTGTATACTGGAAGTCACATTAAATGTTTCATTTTTGAACCTAATATTTATTGGCAATCAGAGTTGGGCAAGATTACTCTGTAATAATAGTAGTCAGTCACTGAATACAAATAACATTGCAATTTTTGTAATCTGTTTGATTAAAACAAAAATGTAATCTAATCTGATTACTTTTGGATTACTTCAATATTGTACAAATCTACTGAAAAACTGCTCGCAGCCTCATATATCAGAGTTTCACATATTCTTTTTTTTCTTTTTAAGCATCTCAAAACCTTTTAAATGGAAATAAAATGCATTTTTGAGTCATTTTTGGGGGGGTTTCTTGTCTAAGAAACCCTGTAGATCAGACATGATTTTTAAGAGTTAATAGAGTACTATTTACTTACTATTTATTGTTTAAGAAAGTACCATAATTTAAAAATTACCATATTTATCTTTGACAATATAATTATAACCTATTTACACATTTTTTCAAATGTAATCTGGACTCATTATAGTTACTTAATTTTGTAATCTATCGACATGATCACAATAACATATCATCCATTACTACTCAACTCTGTTGGCAATGCAATTGTTGTCCCTACAAAGCATCAAAATGATTTAATATTAGCATTTCCAAATCCTCATACTGTACTTTTCATAACTCTCTCTATTTTTATTCCAAGCTAAACTATGTATTATGAAGTGACTGAAGGCCAACACCACCTCCCGTCTGACTGGGAAATATTGAAAAATCAAAAACTGAACAAAAAAGGAAAGTTTTATTAATCAAAATATTATGTTTTGCATTGGAAAATGAAACTTGACAGTAAAGATATACACGTATTCTTGAAATATCCTTCAGTTGAATGACCATTTACTCAATGATTAGGGTAGATGCAATCTCAATTAACTATGCTGAGTTAATCATGTTGCTGACTATTTCAAATAATAATGAGAAAAGAGAAATAGAAGAAATATCAGTTTCCATCAGATTATTGTGCTTTACCAAATAATGTATTTGGATTTGGCTGCATCCCTAGCTTCAACACCATTCAGATTAGCTTCAGCTTTCAGATAAATGAAACATGTGGATAAAAGGATTTTATTAAAAGGGAAACAGCAACATGTAGACTCCTTCTGCTGCTCTCACATTGTGTTGCGGTTGGTGCACACATCAGGTTCCACCAGAGGGAGCTTTAAGCAAAGCCACTCATGTTCACTACCTGTGAGATTTACTAACAATATTACTCTTACATGCTTCCATTGAGCCATACAGGACAACTGTCAACAATGGATTGGAACATAAATGGATAACTTCTCTCTTTGTGTTTTGTGTTTAAACATAAAGTTCATAGTTAAATGAGATTAGAGTTATCTGTTAAGACCCAGACCCAGATCTGGTGATTAGTGATAGGGCCAAAGTCCAGGGAAGAGTAAAATCTTACCCAGGTTTCACACACTTTGATTTAAAAAAAAAAAGGATGAAACAGCTTCTGAAATTAGACCACCATGTTTCAAAATCTGCCAGCAGCTCAACTTTTGGTTTATATAAGTTACACATGAGATTTCTGATTAACTAATCTCGACTGATGGTGTATGATGTGTGACTTATGATTCCTCTCATCTCATTAAGAGACTATCAGCAGCACAGATTACAAGAGAGCTCTCCCCAATCAACACCAGGGGGTGCAATTATATAAGTGACTTCAATTAGAAAGGTCTTGTGTGGCAATCTCCAAGTATTTACTTTGCAGATTACAGAGGGAGACCAAGAGCAAAATACAATTTGGTATTAATTAGACTACAAAGCTCGCTCAGAGCGAAAAATATTTCTTATCTGTGTGATTACTTATTTTATCACTTTTGTATTTGGGCTAATTAGAGTGTGAGTGTCCATGTTAACTCATAATTGTGACACCGCATGCTTTTAGATGATTTGCAACACCAACGATGTGTGCTAAATGAGCATAAAAAACAGCAAAATGTAGATTATTTCTCTCTAAAGGCTAAAGAACACATTATCTGAAACATCCTTTTTGTTTTGTTTCCTGATGGTCCAAGCTGTAACAAAATGACGTCAGTGCAGCATTGATAAGTCAGCGCGTCAGTGTGTGTGTGTGTGTGTTTTTGTGTGTGAGTGTGGGCATGCCAGTGAGATGGGTTTATGACAGTGTCATCACACATGACTAATCATGTGGAACAATGGGCACAGAGGCATGGAGCAGAGAGTGCAGAAATGTGATCTGGCCTTGAAAATTTGATCTTGCTTAATATGGATGCCATGTTTTGAAAAGATGTAAATTAAGCAAGCAGTCTGCAGCCAACTCCTCAACAAACAGATGTCAGAGAGAACGCACTGGTAATTGTATTATCCCCCGTGGCTGCTTCATGTGCATTTACTCAGAGCGTTATTTCCACTTGTTCAACCCACTTTTGTGACCTCTTGCTGTTTTCCTTTTGTGTGCATCCTTGAAGTAGAGATAAAGTCACACCCTGTCTCTCTAAGCAGGATTGACACACACTCCATCTTGGCAGTTCAATAGATTGTCAACATAAAAAGAACTTTTCACAGGGAAGAGATGAATGTCAGTCAATAAGGGCCTGACAGGTCAATAGATATTGCTGACCTTGTTGCCATGGGGGTGAGTGTCACGTCGAAAGGCTGGAGATCAGCAGACACTGTGGAGGAGGAAGGAGAAGAAGGAGCCCCCTGCCCAATTTCTGCATTCTCAGCCACTACAAGACCACATATTGCGATAGCCTCAGTTATAACAGCTGCACAGAAAGGGACGTCCATTTCTGTCATAAAATGCCTTAAGTGTTGTGTGTTTATTGTTAAGTGGTGGATCTATCACGGTAAGAAACAGCTTACTGGTTGCATCTGGAGAAGTAATTCTTCAGGATTCAGCATTTTCGGCCCATGAATGACATGAAAATATTATTTTCACATGCTTCTTCTTTACTTTTACATACAATTTTGTCTTCCTTGTTACTGTAATTGTAAGGAAGCCTTGAATTTCTTGAAAGGTGCTAAATAAAATGCATTATTATTACCATAAAAGTACATAATACAAAAATAACTGTTTTAACAATACTAAGAGTCTGAGGCTGCAATCAAACAGTAGCATTGACATTAGAGGAGAAGTCAGAGGATTGCCAAATTATTACAATTGACCCCCTTTCTTAGTCCCACCCTTTTTTGCTCTATTCTCCAATTACAGCTCTAACTAGCTATCAGTCTTAAGCTGTGTAGTTAGCTAGTGATTTGCTCTATAGCAAGCTAATCAACATGAATCATTAGCTAACTAGTTACAGCTGACTTAGCAAACTTAGAATGTGATGATATGTTGCTTTTACAGGTCCCCCAGCAACATCTTTTCACCATCTTCAAAATGTGTTTTTAACAGACAAGCCTACACATAGCATGTCTCAGTACTGGAAACAGGAAAGGAGAGGGCTGACCAAGCTTACTCAACTATTACTGGGGGATCAATTCATTCCGAGGGGGGAAATAAATGATGTCATTTCATCGGAACCCACCCGCAGCTGTCAACCTCATGGTCCGGGAATCATGTCTGTATTAACATTTATATGAACCCATCTTGTCAATATTGAAATTATTCTCAGGAAAAGTTGAAAAATTGACCTGCTGGTGTCTCTAAAGGAAAAGTCAGGGAATCACCACCATAATGATGAATCATTCTCTGGGGTATCTAAAAGTTCACTGAAATATTTCATTATATATCTGGACTAAAGTGATGGAACGACTGAGCGACCGATCAGCATTGCAGTCCACAGGAGCATACCCCTTTATAAGATTATAGGCTGATTTCCTACATTATGAAAGTCAACTTGATGAGTCTTGTCTTTGCTTGAGATATAGCTAGTACATCATATTAGATTTAGTCATTTACCATCACTAAGTCATTTACCATAAAACTTTGTAATGTAACTGAGCAGGAATTGTTTTGAAATCTTTCCTTTGACAATTGCACACAAGGATGTTCTATGTTGGCTTATTTTTTGCCTTCTGGGTTAGATTTTTCTGACAAGTGGGTCAACAGTATAGCCTAATGCTTTTTTGCAGCTGTCATATTTTCCTTCAGTCAGCCAACTCTTGTTGACTGAATTTGTTATCATGAGAATAAGTATGTACAGTAGGCTACCTCACAGAGTAAAGAGTATGAAAACAGGCTCTGACCTTGTCGCTTTCCATCAACATCCTGTACACCAACATCAGCTCAGAGGAGGTTGGGTAGCAACAATAATAAATTCCCAAACCCACTGCAAAGTAAAGGTTCTCCAAAATAATAATAATTACAAATACCTGATCTGAGCATGGCACATCTGTCTCATTCTACTCAACAAAAGCTTTGCTCCTACTTTTCACGAGTTAAAGTAAAAATCATAGACTTCTTCTATGCACACAAAAGATTTATTTCTCTCTTTTTTTTCCACAAATTAAAGTCTGTGTTAGTGAGCACTTTGCCAAGATAATCCATCCACCTGACAGGTGTGGCATATGGAGATGCTGATTAAACAGCATGATTACTGAACAGGTGTGCATTGAACTAGTTACAATAAAAGGCCACTCTAAAACGTGCAGTTTTATCTTGAAAAAAAGATGTTTACTGGGCTCAGAAGCACGGCTATATTACATAGAGACTCTGTCAAAAGTCATTCACTACACACTATATAGTGAGTATAGTTTTCTACATTGTGAGTTTGCCATGTTGTAGTCCTGTCCGAATGTATAGTGAGAATTATTATACTCTGTTTAGTGGACTCAAAGTATCCCACAATGCATTGTGCTGAAAGCAGTGGCAGTTCTAGACCAATTTTACGAGGGGGGCCAGGCTGGGTCCAGTTGTTCTGTCAGAGGGGCACAATCGACTTTTGACCACAGAGTAATAGAGCACAATAAACAACATAAAATACCTCCCACAAATTAGTTTCCATCATTGAATATTGTCTCTTATGGAGTCAGACAAACTCAAAATAATGGCAATACTTCCATCTGTGGAAAGTATGCGTATGCTAGCAAAAGTAATAATATCACAGTAATATATTACAGGCGAACACTGTTAACAGCAATAAGAGTAGTGTCCAAAAGTATTTTTTCTTCACTATATACTGAGCTCACGACTTAGAAATCCCCAGATAGTGAGCTGGGAGTAGTGAATGAGAGAATGATTTCAGACACAACCAAGGCTACAGATACCTTTTTTTTTTTTTGCAGGAGGGCAAAATCAAAACCCATCCTACTCTGCCTCTGACTGGCTAGTATTCATTGCCTTTGTTGGTTGCCTGAGTTGATCAGGTTTAGGCAATAGGAGTGATTAGTTAGGGTTAGAGTGAGAATGTCAGGGTAACCCGAATCACCAGACTAGGGTGGGTTATGATTTAAGTCATGAAAAAAATTGGTATCTGTAACCCTATGTGAAATAGCCATAGGAAATGTCTTTTTTCTAGATCAAACTTCACATTTTAGAGTGGCCTTTTATTTTGACCAGTGCACAGATGTGCAAAAATCATGCCGTTTAATCAACATCTGTACATGCCACACCTGTCACATGGATGGATTATCCTGGCAAAGGAGAAGTGCTCATTAACACGGATTTTAACAAATTTGAGAACAAGAAATGTCTTAGATTTTTTATTTCAACTCATGAAAAAAAAGCAAAAACAAAACTGTTGGGTTTATATTTATAGTATGCAAAGTGTTACTCTTGATTTCTATTTTTTAAAATCAAAATCAAGATGCCAGAAGACCAGTTAAGTTGTCATTGAATATTTTATTTGCAAATGAAAGAGTAATAACTCAGAAGTCGTAAAAATATACATTTTTTTACTTGTGATATTTACATGGATTGTTTTCATCAAACAAACAAACAAAAAAGATTTTGTACTGTTTTACAAAACCAAAGAGAAGCCACGGCAGAAATACCAGATGAGATTAAAGAAAACAAAAAGTGTCTTACATTTCCCTTTAGTAACGCTGCGCTGAGCGTGTCTGTCTCCCCCTGACATCGAAACAATGTAGTCAAGAGAAACAGCCAACCACACAGATCCCACACAGGCCGGTGATGAGCACAGCACACAAAAAAGTGCAAAGTACATGGATGATAAATTTGAAATGAAGAAGAAGACAAAAATAAAGCTTCATAAAATTTTCTGTGAATATATTTACAATTGTAGATTTTCTTTTCTTTTTTTTTCTCTTTTTTTAAACTATTTTTAGCCGAATACAGTTATGTTACATCAAAGCAAAGCATTCCCGTTCGTCTGCTCAATCTCGTATGACATGCAGGTACCTTTGCTTTCCTTCTAGAGCTTGACTACAGCCCCTTCCATCTCCTCTCTCAAAAGTAACAATACATCACATTCCCCTATAGTACTGATGCACAAGGCCGAACCACAAAGTCTGAGCATCGCTTTGCCCCGCTCAACAGCTTTAATCAGAAACAAAACGGCTTAATAGAACATAAAACACTGTGGCTACATGAGATTCCTATCATATAACGCAGGATAACCATGAATGATTTCATGTTCACTGCACCTTTGAGTGTTGATAATAAGACAATATATAGTGCTGATGATGGATACTGTTTCAAAGAATGCTATCAGATGTGCTGCTAACACTCTGAGGTGTGTTAAGACTTTCCTCCGCTCTCTACTGAACTGAACTGACAAAAGCTCCTTAAAATTCATTTGTTGGAAAGAGCGCAAGTTTGTCAGGCCACAAAGCTGCACACATGAGAGGAGAGATGCAACGCGAGGGCTCATAAACTGGGGAATCTGCCACCTGAGACTTGCAGTTGCTGGAAAGCAAATCAAAAAGCTTGGGAGGAATTTAACAGCTGGAAGACTTGCATCCCCATCCTCCACCTCCACTGCTATACTTTCATCTGTGGTGGAGGGAATTTCAATGGCAAGAGCCTACAGACTTGGCTCAATATCAATCCTGTTATACCTCTCCTGATTCCCAGTGCTACTCTCGCAAATTCCCATGAAAAAAAGTCTTGAAGCATATGCGATCCAGATTGTTAAAATGCATAGCAGTGTCTGTCTTTTTGAGTGCATGCATGTGTGTGTGTGTTTTGTTACAGTAGCTGTTTGTGTGTGAGTGTGTGTGTGTGTGTGTGTGTGTGTGTGTGTGTGTGTGTGTGTGTGTGTGTGCAGATGTCCCCAGGGTGATGCAGTGTAGAGTGTTCCTTTCTGTGCTGCATTTAGTATCCTGGTTCCATCAGTCAGTCGTAATACCTCCAGACATTCGATCCATCAAATTGATTCTGAAGGAGCAGAAATAACAAGGATGGCTGTTTGGGCTTTTGTTTGTGCAAACTGTGTGTGTGTGTGTGTGTGTGCAACTGTGACTGTGCATGAAGCACACACCTGTGTTTCCGTGTGTGGACCTGAATGTGCCACGTGAACCTGTTCATGTGTGTGTATATACAACTTTTACCTGTTTGTCTTGTGTGTGTGTGTGTAAGTGTGTGTGTGCCTTGAGATGCCATCAGTACACCCAGGGCCAAGTGCATTCTATGTTAAGAGACAGCAAGAGCAGGGAGGGAGCGTACAAGTGGCCTCCAGAGCTGACAATAGTTATGAATTATGGACGTGCTTTGTCTCGAGACACCACCCCCACAAGCAACAACATGACTGCTGTCTGTGAAGCCGGGTGCAATAGGCATATAAGTCAGTGAAAAACTCAAATAAACACTGCCAGTCTGCAGTCATATCAATTTGGGTAGAGGTTACTTTGCCTGACTGGATCCTTCTCACTCGTTGAATGGCTAACATGAGAATGTGTGGGTGTGGCCCAAGGGCTTATACTGAATTTACATGCACACACCCACACATACACACTCACACACATTCACAAACATGCATGCATGCACGCAAGCACGCACGCACAGACACACGCACGCACACACGCAGTAGCTTCCCTGCTCAAATATGAACTGCTGTCTCTAGTTGAATATAAAAGGCATTATTAGCATTTTCCCTTACAGTTGAGTCACAGGTGAAACCCTGCATGTGAAGTCAAACCACATGTGCTTTTCAGACAGATGTCGGTTTCCAAAACTTTTGAGGGTGAATTACTTTAGCGTGAAAATTTAGATTTATAAGTGAAACGAGACTAAAACTCCACTACCGCCCCAGAGCGAATGGCGAGGTTCATTACAAGCTATAATATTAAATTGGACATACTGATAATTTGCTCTTCTTTGAACCAGTAGGGGAGCTTAAATTGTTGAGTATGCCCTGAGAGTAAAGGCCATGGAGTCATTTAAATAAAAACAGTGTTCTTAGTATGAACATGCTCACAAAATGTCATGGCAATCTGTCATTTGTAGTAGTGGAAATTTTAGCTGGATGGTGTGCCAGATTTCAATGGTCAGGGTTGATCAAAATACTCATTATGTGCTAACTGTAAATATTTGTAGCACATTTTGTCAAAATCTGGTGGTTAATTTTCAAGATAACTTGTCAATTCCCAATTTCTGGCCAATAGTGGTGCTCAAGGAAAGGTCATGGGGTTGATTATTCTCAGAGAAATAAATAAAATCCATTCAACATCTCTTGAGAATCCCGGGCTGTATTACAGAAACTTCCTAACTTGCTGACCCAATTGGTGTGTTCAAATGGGTTTGCGTTTACCGTGTTTGCTAGATGAGCCCACTTGAATGCCCCCCACATTGTGAACTGGAAGTTTTCTGTTAGCTTCAAGTTTACGATGTTCCATTCACAACTTCTGTGTCATAATTATGAGTCCACAAGTTCCACAGAACGCAGGATATCTTAACTATGTGGTAACCATGGTAATTAGGGTAAGGACCTGATTGAGGAAAAACAGGTCCTAACTCAGTTGCCCTGTCCTAATAGGAAAAGCGTAGTACACAAGCATTCCAACTTCCCAAAACGCTGAAAAAACTCTCCTGACTTTAAGATTCCAGTTAAGCTGTCCTAATTTTCGTTTTTCCACCTATACAGTCGCTAATTTGCTAAATAGCTAATGCCAGCTAATGGTAGTGTTAGCTAACAGTAGTTAATGGTCGTGTTTGCTAACTAATCTTTATGGCTGTTCTTTTATTACTTCTTCACAATGGTTGCACCCTGTTACTTTTATCTCAGAAGTTTGCATTGTTAGAAATTTCCACAAAAAATAAGATCTATGGATTTCTCTACAGATGTTACCTAACAACTCTTGAAGTTAATTTTCTTTATGTTTCAGTGAAGGCCTATGTGTCAATATGTTTCAATGGCAAAACAAACAAACAAACAAACAATGGCTACAAAGTTATTTAGCTTAATGAGATGAGAAAAGTAGTGTTGGCTGCTGGGTAACAAGCATGAAAGTTGATAAGCGATGCTGAAGTGAGTATTTAGAATTTTCTAACCTGAGATAAGACAGGATGAAGATGGGGTTCCTAAAATTTTGCTTCTGTTATGCCAAATCCTATCTGAACTCAAGACTTCAGATGGGAAGTTTCTGTAATACGGCCCCAGGCCAGTGGCTTTGAAGGTAACTTCCTTACAAACTTCCATTACATGTGAGAATATCTGTTTTATGTGAATTCTGAGTTGAAATATAAAAATGTCATATCAGAATAGGGGGCTTCATTTGTTCACACAACATGTGTACAAAAAGCACACGGTTTAAATTCGCTTTTGGGTCCTATTTGACTCTTTTGTAAGGGGTATATCTCCCCTCACGTACCCTTATTTATTAAATTAAATGACATCATGTGCGTATATCTATCTGTATGTACAATATAAAACAAGACTGATTACAGAATGTACAGTACATTGTCCCATGGCATGGGATTGCTTTCTCACCATGGATAATTCACTCTGCTTGGCCTCCCTAGGCTGAATCTGTTATTACTAGGGCAAGTTTGTGAAGTTGTATCTCACAGCATTTGCTACTGTTGACCCTCAAAGCTGGATGTGAACAGAGACTTAACCACTGGTGTGCTGAAGATAAGGACAAAGAAAGAAACTATCAAAGGGAAGAGGGATTGCAAAGGCACACTAGATAGGCTACTTGGCCTTTTTTTTTTTCAGATACTTTCAATCAAACTGCACCGGGTCTGTCTGAGGATACGACAACTGGGGGATTGGCTAGCACGGCCGGGCCAATAACCAAGCCTGTGATTCAGCGAGACAGCAATCGAGTGCCACTCCATTGTTATGGATCCAGGGAGAGTACTGACAATGATACCATACACACCCTATACAATTGAAGTCCAAAGAATCATACTCTGCTCCCTTCATTCAGACATAGTAATTGTAAAATTGAACGTCAAGGTCAATTCTTTGTGCCTTAGCTCAAATATTGATTCAGCACCTCATGGGGAGCTGAAAGTAATGGGATCCATCATCTTTGTACATCACACATTCATGGTGACAGATTTTGGTTTCAGTTCAGAAATGTAGCAGGTAAACAAAAGAGTAAAAAAAAGCAACGACAATAATAACCCATCCTAGGGATTGGTGGCACTTCTTAACATGGATGAATGGACAAATAGCTGTCTGTCACCCTTTACAACCTGTTCAGATAGAAGAGACACAGGAGAACGGAAACAAAATGAAAGAAAAACAAGTCCAGCTGGTCTAATAGAAGCTTATTCCCTATATTTAAAGTATTAACTCGCTATAGGCCTAATACATACTACTTAATTACTCAGGGAAGATATTCAGTACCAGAAAAGGATGTCCATAGATGTAGACAGGATGTGGGAGGAGGGGGGGAGGGTTGACAACTCCATTGACTCGACTCCACTGTTAATGCTACATCCTTGTACCTGAAGTTTCCCCTGCTGATTGGTAAAGCAGATGAGCTGTTTGTGAGCCAGCTGAGTCAGTCTCAGGACCGCAGTGGTTTCTCGCTGGTCCGTTATGGGAGCACGAAAAAGACCGAGAGCACTGAGGCAGATGATGCACACGCCGCTGCCGCACACTGTGTCTGTCCACATGGATGGGCACAATCGGCCCGGCCCATGGGGAGGCAAAGGGGTTTTGTGGTTTCAGAGCAGGTGCTGGGAGCAGTGAGACGGAGGTGCAGGGTGGCATGAATCAGAGACCCATCCTCCTCCCAGAAAAAAAAAAAAAAAAAGAAAAAGAAAAAAATCAGTAGCTGTCTTCCGCTCTTGCATTTTCTTCCTCCTTGTTTTTGCCCCACTTGAATCCATCTTGTATTTGTCGACAACCAACAGGAGCGTGACTCTGCTGGTTACCTGGATCAGAGTTTGGATCTACTTTATTATCCAGCCTCTTTTTCCCCTCCTTTTTCTCCACTGCATGCCTAACCCTTTGATTTGATAAATAAATAAAAGCTCTACTAGGGGGCTCCTTCCACCTCGCTGCACATGGTGCTTCCCTGTGCCTTCCAAAGCCAAAGGAAGGAACTCAGAAAATAAGTTCTGCCTTTAGCCATGATACACAAACAGTGTTGCATCTCGGGTCTTGTTTTTTCTTTTGTTTTGTTGTTTTATGTAATTCAGTAGGGGCAAGCATGTCTTATTTTCCCTTTTTAAGTATGCATTCATTAAAAGTACTTTTGGACTTATAGTATTGATTCTTTTAATTACATCCTTTTAATTAGTTGCATTTCTTTGTTTATGGAAGAGTCTCAGTCTTTGGGAGGGGGCTTAAGGGGGCTTGGGCTGGGTTGGGAGTCTCACATGGCTGCAGGATGGGGGTGTGGCTTTCAGTCCTACACAGTCTGAAAGGCCTTGGTCTGGGCAGGGACCATGAGGGTTGGGGGTGTGGGCCCAGACATGTTCCTGGAGTTGAATTTGGGAGTGGTGGGGGGTTCGGGGGTCTTGGGGGGCACCACCGTAGTGTAGGCTGGAGGGGACTGGGGGAAGCCTGGAGGCTGTCCATTTTCCTTGAGAGCTGCTACAGCAGGTGGGCGGGGGCGGTGACTGCGCTGGGCGCTGTTGTGCACCATGGACTGGGTGGAGGAAGCACCGGAGCGCGAGCTGCCAGAACGGGACGAGGACAGGGAGTTGGGCTTCACTAGCTTGGCCTTGGGAGCTTCTGCATCCTCCCTGTGGTTAGAAAAAACACACATAACAAACAATGATGACACAGGTCCATTTATTTCATACCAGCTGTACTTCTAAAATAGAGCAGAGACACACACACATAAACCATTCACACACTATTCTAAGACCCTTTTCGCAAGGGACCATTATTATGTGGGACCTCATGTAATTCATGAGATACCCCCCCAGCCCCTGAGTTTTGTGAAACACATTTGCATGGAATAATGAAATCTGCTGAAATCACTAGTTCCCCAGATACAATTGTGGGGGGAAAAAAAGTTTTGCTGAGAACACAATGGAAAGTTTTCTTCATAATTCTACTTTCTGAGCAGAAGGAGGTTAAATATGTACCAAACAGCACAGAAGAATAGAAACTGCATGGCAATAGCATTAATCACTAAAACTAAGGTAATTTGTGCTGTGAATTGGATGCTTGAAATTCACCATATTCACATGGCAGCCATTTTCCTTTGATGTCATGCTCAGAGGGAAAGCTCAAATGTCGACGGCGACATACAGTTTTCTGGTTTGCAAGTTATATAAACACTGGGATTCTGACAAATCATTTGAATTTTAGTAGTAGTAATAGAATTAGGAAGTGAGTGAATTAATTTACGCTTTACCTACCTTCCATCTACCTACCATCAAACTGTATTGTTAGCTACGAAGTGGCTGCATGCTAACATTAGCCACAGGAGCTAATGGGTTATCAAATATGTTTTTATATCCTGAAATAGCTCAAAGTCCCTCCAGATTTTCACTCTGCTTGGCTCTTTCAGTTGCTGACCAATTAGGAAGCAGTAAAATGATAAACAATTTGTCAAACTCCCTACGTTTATACTGTACAACTTGCAACCTCCAACACAGCAGTGTGACATTTGGGCTTTCCACCCTGAGCATGTGAATATGGAGAACTGCAGAGGATCTTTGCAGTTATTATAAATTACTGTCACCGGGTCACCGGGGTGTGTGGGTTGTGAAATCACCAGGTAATATCATCCCATTGATGTGAAGCTTATGATTCTCTACAGACAGTGAGAAATAGAAACCTCCATCTGTGCGCTGGTGACTATGTGGTAACTTCTCAGACACACCAGAGAAGATTCTATAACTTTTCGAAGAAGAAAAATAAAATTTTGAAACAGCCATGAGGTCGGTTCTAAATTCATCCCCAAGAGATGTGCGTCACTAGCTGCTGTGGTCTGCCTGAGCACATTAGTGGAAAGGCTCAGACTCTTAACATGGTATAAAAACAGAAAACACTTCATCACATCTACATTATTTACTTGAGGCCGTCCCTCAACCACGCTGCATTATTCATTGTTACATCAGTAAATATGCACCTACACCGACTTCAGTCTGTCACAAAAAATGCTGTCGCTTTTTACAAGTGTCATTAACGGTCCACGGGGTCCACCAATGCACGCAGGCTTTAGAGTGCAGAATACACACAAGCGAGATCCCTCCGCTCTGATGCCATACACACACACAGGTGAGAAAAGGAGGCTCTTAAAAGATAATCGATGAACACTTGACCTTGTAGTTATTTTTATTTTTAAACACACGTGTATCGGCAGGCCGACAGGCAGACAGAAAACACATCCAAGCATACAGGGGCTGTTGCTGCGTCAGTTAGCATTCGACTTGCTCAGTGTAGCTGTGGTTTAGAACAGTTTCAGTTGAACGGGTGCTTATTACTGTAACACACATGGATTAATGCACAGTTATGTGGTAAAATCAGTGCTAATGCTCAAAACAAGCCCCTATTCAGCTGAACTGCAGCTAAATCAGATGTACTACTTGGATGCCACATAAGAATAGTCTGCCACTGCAAATTCAATTCTAGAATTCCCCAACCCATTTCACTAACTCTTCTACCAATTACTCTTTCATTAAATTCTTTTTAAGCATTTGCTAAGCAGAGGCAGAAAGTGTTGCATGGAGCAACAAATATTTACAGTTACAATATGAGAGACATTTGAGACATTTTATTCTTGTGAATAGCACTCATTAATGACCTATAATAATATATAATTCTCAAACTGAGTTTCCATGCAATAAAATACATGAAACTTACTCTCACAGTTTAATTCTGGTTAATTACCACTCAGTAGTGAAAGACTGCGCATAAAAAGCAAGAGAAATTTGGAACTAAAACTTAAAGCACCTTAAAGCTGGGGTAAGCAGTTTAAGTTGTGTGTCACTGGGCAAAAAGTTCTTGACCTTTAACCTTTAAGCATAATGTAATTCAAGTGGTCTGAGAGAAAACTAGACTTCTAGTCCTTCTCTTGGCTTTGTTTTCAGGTTCTAGCCTGTCTCCTGACAGGAGCCGGTGGCCAATCACAGATCAGGTCGGTAAGATAGTTCATAGTTGAGTCTTGTTCCCAGTAGCGTTGTTCTGGTACCAATATCAGTATCTTTACTGGCCTTTGATATTGCCCAAAATGCTGGTATCAGTATCAGCGAGTACATGGGTCTGTCCACCAGTCCAGTACTGCATAATTTATTAACCCTGAAATGGGATGCTGCGTCTTCCTAGCAGCATTCTGTACGCCATCTTTCCCCAGGATGGTGAAGTAATGTTGATGGTATTCATTCTCTGCATCTTTTGTTCATGTTTTACACATGGCTTGACTTGAAGCAGGCCATACAAAAATGATAGCGATCATTTCACAACATATAGGGGTTAGTAGTATACAGCTGTTAAAATGAATAAGTAAATAAATGCTTTTTAAACCTACTGGTGTTGGATCGATATGTGGTAGTTCAGGGATCACAAGAGGAATTGGGAAGAAAAAAATGGTATTGGAACATCCCTGATTCCCTAAACTTAAGTATTTGATGGCCTGGGAATGAAACTCATCAATGAACTTCTCCAAAATCACTTATTGCACCTTAAATTATAACCTATACTTTTTCATGATGTGTGAGTGCTGCAGTACCCACATCTCCAGGTGCATTGTCCCCAGCCCCAGGTGGCTGAAGCAGGCTATATTTGTTGCAAAATATGTGTATTTCCGTCACATTATACTCCATATGTCTCTGTGTCTCCCACATAAGATACATTACCTTTGCATGATATATTGGATGATAATAATACATAATACAAGTTGTTGTACATTTTCCTGCACAGTTTGTCATATAATCAGAAAAGCCCAGAAAGTCCAACACGATTAGGGCAGATATCACTTTTAAATGCATGTAATGATACAATATGACACTAGGTTTTTTTTTTCTTCAGAGTTGTAGTTGAGTATATCAACAGAATGAATGCAGTGGCAGGTGGTTTCTGACAGCAACAGGTTTATACTCATTTAAAAGTGCAGCTAAACTAACAAAGCAACAGCCCCACAGAGATGCAAAAATGAAAAACAAACAAAAAACAAATAGAAAAACATACAAATGATTATCACTACTCACTCATAACACAACATAACACACATCCACACAATTAAGTAAATTAGTATAATGACGTACTACAAAATGGCAAAAAGTGAACAAGTCTCAGAAGAAAAGAGGATGAGTAAACCTGATCTCATTTGGAGTCTCCTCCTCCTCGTACTTCTTTTTCTCTTTCTTCCGGAAGACGAGCCAGATGATTAATATGACAATGAGGACACCAAGGGATATTCCCACCACTGCACCTGCTACCATACCAACATCCCTCACATCTGTGAACAGAAAAGAGGATGTGATGAGTAATGAGAGCTAGAGACTCTTGCGGTCACATATTATGAACAGTTTTCATATTTAATCTTAAAGAGATAGTCCAAATTGTTTGAAGTTGGGTTGTATGAGGTACATTCAGTACATTACCAACAGTAAATGGCTAAATATATTTTAGCTACCTAAAAAAAAGGCCCACCTAAAAAAAAACATTATCAGTTTAAGCGTATGCTATATTTAGAATATTTTCACAACTTTACCATGCCATAAGAAAATCTTTTCCGACAGAAAACCACCATTATATAAGCCATATGTTGATCTCACTAAACTGATCAGACTCCATTGCCAAATTCAATAATTTTACTTTGCAGAACATGGGAGTTGCTGGTCTAGTGTTGCCTCAATTGTTAATTTGTGTTATTATCGGACTTTGGTGGTTTAAAAGGTTATGTCACACAATAACACAAACAAACTAACAGATTGAGGCAAAGGTAGACCAGCAGAGTTAAAATTACAGATTTTACCCGAGGAGTCTGGTTAGTTTGTAGAGAGCAATATTTGGCTTATATAACAGCGGTTTCCCATTGGAAAGGGCTGTCTGATGGCAAAGTAAAGTTGTGAGTACTCTACATATGGCATACACTTAAAGTGATATTGCTTTTTCTAGGTGGAACTTAGATAAAATACCTTTTGTTGCTGTAGGGAATCCACCGACTGTTGATAAATCCCTCTTACAACTCCAAACTCCAAACTATTCCTTCAAGTTCACAAATACTTATGGTCCATTCATTTAATGGAAGTACCTCAGCACTCTCTACATTTGTGCCACAGAGCCAAAATTCAATTTAACGGCAAGGCTATCAAACTGCTGAGCCACTATATGTGTCATTCTCTACACATGACCCCAACGGTCCCCAGCCTCTCAGGAAATGTATTAGTGTGACAGTGAAACATAACTGTTGGAGCATAGGTGGTGACCAATAGTGACCAGTTTAAGTTTGGCGCAGTCCCCACAGTCTTGGAGCACTGGGGGAGAATGGGGAGGTAGACGATGGCAGAGGGGGGAATAAATGTATTTCCAGCTGCAGTTTGAAACAATAACCATCAATCAGAGTGGCAGTTTGGTGTGAGGTGAACGCTGCGAGGTCGACTCTCCCTTCGCTCTCCAAAACTCACGCTGCATTGTGACCTCAATGGTGCAGTTTTCTTCTCCCACGTCATTGCTTGCTGTGCACCTGTACACGCCTGTGCTGTCCATGGTGAGATTCCTCAGCGTCACGATCTCTGGGTTCTTGAGATCTGGGGAATTCAAACAGAATGGTTTAATGTTGTTTTTTTGCTGCGGTACAACTGTAGCTTACACGGTTACAACTGAGTGGAGGAGTGAATAGTGAAAATAATGTTACACTTCTCTAGTTTTTGCAAATACCTATTTGTTAGCCTACTGTACATTGTTTTGCATTCCAGCACGTTTGTCCACAAGTCAATTACATTTGCAGGACAGGAGAGACAAGACAGTCAGACAGAGAGAGAAAGAAAGAAGTGTTAGGGAGACATTGATGGAGTGTTTATTTAAGACCGAGGCCCATCACACTGAGGAGGACTTGAGGAGAGTACCGTGAGCGTGTCTGACAGAGCGATGGAGCCCCACAGCCCCATGGGATATTTAGTCATCCCTACCAATGACAACCATGTGATATTACCTTTCACCAGACCCATAAATAATGGCTGCTGACGCTGTGTGTTATCGTCCAATGAAAACTAATTAGACCGAACAGGTGTTGTTTGGTGGAGGTCATTAATTTGAAGGTTTTCGTCTGGGCACGTGCCATCACCGATGCCAGTTTAGCACCAGAGGGAAAACTGAGACAGAAAGGTTGGTGCCCCGGGGGTGTTTACGCCAGTTTAGAGAATACACAGTCGTGAGAATTGCCCTACCATTAGTTTTTCTGCTATAAACTGTCTCTGTTGCTATTTTGAAGCAGATACGCCTGGTTATGATCCAAGAGGAATGCCAGAATCCACACCATGTGAATGAAGTGTGCCTCAGGGCGAGTAGAGAGCCAATGTTTTTTTTGGTACAGAATGTGGTGGGAGCTGCCAGTCCAGTTCTGTGTTACATTTGATTTTCTCCACTTTACACACAATCCAAGAAACACTCTGACTTCATGCATGCAGGTATAATTCACTTGAGCCAGACTGACATTTCATTGTAACAGACATCTTCTTCAGATCACAGAATGAGCCTGGATCGTCATGTTTATATAACTCATCCCAACAGAGTACAACTAGAAATCACAGGCCTGTGCTCTGTTTGATTTCCTGGAGAAAAAAAAAGAATAATGTAGTATGCATAATGTGGTCTTTAGCAGTAGATGGTGGTACTGGCTAAAGATAAGAAAGGCATGCAGAATTAGTGGCCTAATTGGGACAATCTGAGCCCATCTAAGCATTGTAACTGTTAATTAGAGAGCCATCAGGAGAATGTACTAGTACTGGTCAGTGTTTGAGTGTATGAGTGTATGAAGATGGGAGGAGTTGAGGGAAAGGCCGTGTGCTCAGCAAAACACTTTGTCAGATAAATGCAGCCTATAAAAATCACTAAGATGAAAATGAATCTTCATAGCATCTCTTTGCAGAGGACTTGAATGATGAATCAGCATGTCAGTGTCGTGCCAGTGATCTTCCTTACCGATCAGTGCCAGGTTTGGCAGTTTGCCCAGGCTCTTGCCTTTGTCCAGCACTCGCTCCCACTTGTAGTTGATGGGATCAGAACCATCGCTGGACTTGCAGCTCAGCTTGACATCGCTACCCTCCAGGAGTTTGCCGTCCATCCAGCACCTCGGCTTGGAGGGTTTGACTGTATGAGCACATGGGAATCATGGGAATGTTTTAATGCAACAAACAAGCAAAATTTTTACTTTTTTCTCAGCCAAGAAACAAAAATATACTTGCGACCCCACCCCATGAATGTTTCTTGGGAAGATTTGAGCCTTTTTTGCTTATGTTTGGCCTCCTGTCTATTGGAGATGACCTACTCCTCATTATATTTCCAATGTTTTTTGTTTTTCATTCATTGCTGTAGTATCTGGTCATTTTAAAAATCTGTCCATTTTACCAATCTGCCTTGACAACAGAGTGTTATAGAGACAGCTGGTCTCCACCATTAATGGGTGTTTGACTGGCAGGAAGAACATTTCTTATTTAAGAGTTATAGATCGTAATCTATAAATTATCTTCAATTTAAATATTAAAATATTATTTGTTGGACTATAAATCCATTTGTAATAAATATATATATATTTTTTCAATATCATGATAATTTAAATGAATGAATCTGAAAACTTTTCACAGACCCCCTGGCAGGACCCCAGACCCCCATTTGAGATCTACTGCTTTAACATATTGGTTGTTTACAGATGTACTTATAATTCTGACATTTGCATTGCAACCACTGAGATGATTCATTTTACATATTGTTGTAAATTCCCTGTTATTTTCATTAAACCAGGATGTTATGCTGTGTTTTTTAGTCAGACACCTTTTTGGACAGCTCAGGTGTGCTGTAGGGTCCTAGTGATGTTTATCCTGGGTGTGTGTGGAGTTAACGAGCACATGCTGCACAGAGGCTGCTTCTCATCCACACAGAATGTGTTCGTGAAGGAAGTAAGTTACTAATTGCATAAAGAATGTATCTGCTGGTTGTTTATGAGAGATAAATGTTGTATGAAGCCCATATTATGTTCTGTTAAGTTGGTGAGGCTGATGTGTATTTTCTGAGCTGTTTTCTGAGCTACTGCTGTGTGTTAATTTGGCTCACTCACCAGTTGAGTTAATGCTCACCATCTTATATTGCTCATTTGCATTGTGTGTATATGTGTAATATCAACTAAGCTATTCTGTCTGGTTATTCTGTCAGCCATTTCTCTTTACATAGCACTTGTATGTTATTGCTAGAGCAGTAAGCGCAGTTCATTCAGTATTTAAATATACAGAATATTATTTGTATATTTTATTCTGTCTTACAGCATTCTATATTCTACATTCCATGTTCTCCATCCCTCATTTTAAAGTCAGTTCATTATACTGAAGATTCATCTGTAATGCTGCCAGTCATTGAATTCTATATAAAGAACCTGAACTGTTCCCTGTGTCTGCGTCTATTCTCTGACCGGAGTTGCCGTACTGGATAAAGTGGTTCCAGCAAAACAAATCACAGTTCACAATATCTCCAATACGTATTGTGACATGACAACACAGCAAAGCCACTGAAAGGCAGAACAGTAAACAGGTCTCACATGTACAGTATCACTGTTAGCATAAAGTAAAAAAAAACAAAACAAAAAACATAATCTAAAATTACACAGGCTTTTACAAATTATTGATTTTATCAAATAAAGTTTAAAAGCTCAGACAAATATTATTTGGTTTCATAAAATCCATCTTCCATTCATTTTCGCTGAATCAGTTAGTGATTATATTATTCTCTAAATGTCTAAAATGAGCTGAAATATAGTTTACAATGGATTTTCCCTTTAAAAGAAAATGTGCTGAAGCAGGAGTTATTTCATAACATAAAGTGAAAGAGTCCAAAACCTCAGAATAAAACACCACATAAAGTGAAGAGCAGACACATGAAAGTGAGATAATAACAACACACATGGCTTGTTAAGTTGCATTAAGTTGAAATATTTAACATATGTTATAAACTTTATTTGAAGCTGCCTATCTGTATCCATTACTGGTATCATTTACATTTCTTAATTAGGTGAATCTAGCACAGAGCTGGTGACACACACAGAAAAACAGTCCCATAGGGAATAGATCAATGTGACCCCAAAGCTGGCGGCTGTGAACGCGCGTGGTAATGTGTTCTCCACAGGTCAAAGGTTTTGGTCATAGTCCAGCAGCTGGAGGCACAGTACAGTATAGCAGTTGCCTGCTGAGCTCTGTACAGCAGCTCTGTTTAGATACATGCCAAGAGGCACTGCAAAGCTATAAAAGCAGGGAAACAGCCACTGTTTTCTCCCTCTCAAGTGACATATTTTTAGATCAGTGGCGAACTAAATTTAAACATGCATTTTCTATTTTTTTTTTACACTGTCATATTAGAGATGTCGACTGCTGTATTTGATTCTTTGTCAGTAAAGTTGCAGCACAACTAACTCTGTAATGCTGAAATGTACACTCTTAGAAATAAGGGTTGTGAAAGGGGTCTTCCTTCCCAGGAGCATTTGCTTCTGAAAAACGTTTTGTAAAAAGAGTTCTGATGCGATTGTTGAAATCCTTGAAGTACTCTTTCGTCAAGGGCTCTTTGTACCATAATATAAAAGGATTCTGGGGGAACCCCTTGGTGGCTTCGTGTTAACACCTTTAGAAGGTGGCAAGTTTCTGGATAGAACCCCCAGAGACGGTTCTGGGTTATGTTAAAGGGTTGCCCTTTATAACTTCTCATAGGGGGTTCTGGGTGAAACCTTACCCAGATGGTTCTAGGTACAACTCTCTGT
Organism: Lutjanus campechanus; assembly: GCA_027495735.1. Lineage (NCBI taxonomy): Eukaryota > Metazoa > Chordata > Actinopteri > Lutjaniformes > Lutjanidae > Lutjanus > Lutjanus campechanus. The sequence continues at coordinate 61,982 of JAJHUR010090741.1, forward strand.
TCTAGGTTCTGGGTAGATTCTAGGTAAAACACTCTGAAAGGGTTAGTGGAACCTTTATACAGGGTTCTACTAGTTAGGACCTTTATTTCTAAGAGTGTAGTGAATTTATGATAGCCGGTCCATAAAGCCAGATAGCTCATGTGTATCTTTTTTCGTCCAACCCTCCTTTCCCCCATCCGTCTGTGCATCTCACAGCTCTGTCAGGGTCAGTTAGGCCTTACTGCAGCAGGAGCAGTTGGCATGCGTAACCTCAGACACACACACACAAATACAAACACACCTATATTTGCCCACACACAAACAAACAAAAATACAACACATCCACACTCAAACACACATAAGTCAAAAATCTGCACATGCAAATCCACACGCTGTGTAACAAGAACAGTGCAGGCATCCAGGCATTACGGTAAACACATACACAACCACTGGAGGCACGCATAAACCCTGGCGTGTACACAAACACATACACTCTCACACACTGTCTCATGCCAAGCCAGCTACCAGCTCGGCTGCCAAGCTATTATCTTAGCGTGGGGAGCGAGAGAAAAATGCAAATGTTCGTCTCTCTCAAAATCGAAAGTGTCACCGCAAAGCTGAGGGCAATTTGTAAAAATCGAGGCACTAACTCACTGAAATGTCTTTATGGAAGAGAGAGGAGAGTGAGAGCGAGAGGATTAACAGACTGTTCCATTAGAAAACCAATAACCGCGGGTTGAACTAATCTCCCATGATGTTTTAATAAATCGCCTGCTTTTCTGACATTGAGAACGATCTCGCTCCTCCCGCTGGACTTTGTGGCTGGCTTTTGTGCTACAGCCGCTCCCCTTTTGCTGTCTGTCCTTCAGAGTTGTTTAGCTGTCTGAGATTCGCAGGCAGAGACACATATTACCACTGAGCTAGTTGCTAAGCCATTTATAACCATCTGTATAAATGAGGAAAACAAAAAGAAGGAAAAAGAAGGGGATAAAATACACAATGATGACTTTGCTGTGGCTTATGATGCTAAAACAGGCTTTTCTATAGTTGCAAGAACTAAGACTTGACTTGTGCAAATAATTTTCCTAAGTAGCTTATCAAGAGTTAGATTGATGACAGCTGACTTTTTCAATGTCATTTACTACTAGTAAATTTCATTACAGGATGTCCCTCAAACAGAGCAGGGTCTGCTTTCTCACTGATCTCATAGAGGGGACAGATGTACACTCTTAGACATAAACATGCTAACGAGAACCATATAATGTTATTGGGCTTGTCCCCATTAGAGAACCCTTTTTGGTTCCTGGTAGAACATTTTATAAATCTTCCACTGGAACTCTTTCAGAGAGTTCTACCTAGAACCCAACATAAAGGGGCACAGACCTTGTGGATGGTGGTGGTTCCACCCAGAAACCCTTTAGGCTCTTTTCCACCAAATCGGCTCTGCTCTTTGGATTAATTCTGTTCAAGATCCTTGAAGCTTTGGTGCTATCTAGTGAACTAGCCCACATTTTCACCAGTTTGGTTTTCAAGGACAACCTGCAATTTTTTGGTGCAGGTTGAGAGTCCAATTTTCAGGTTCTGAACCAATTTATTTTCGGTGAAAATGCTCATAACGGTTCAACATTAGGTGCTGGAAGTGGAACAGGGCTGGTTCCATGTTGGTGGAAAAGTTTTTTCTGGGTAGGTTCAGGCAGAACCTTTTTGTTACCCTTAATTCTAAGAGTGTGTTAGCCTTGAATTTAACCTGATGCTTGCCCATTTAACTCGGAGTCTAACATAATCAATCAGTTCTATGCTCTTCCAGACCCAGTCGTATGTTTCTGGTCTCACCTCATCAACAAACCAATCCAAACCAACCCAAACAGCATGAGCAAAATCAAATCACACTGTCTGAATCAAATTGAATCATTAGATCAGTCAGCATGACGGAGGAAATGTGCCAGGCTAATGATCCAGTGATTAGGTCTGCATGTGTGTTTATGTGTGTGACAGACCGTGTGTGTATGTATGCACAAAATGGGTATGGGTCTCTTCATAACTCGATGGCGGACATCCAGCCTGATTGTGTGTGTGTTTGTGTGTGTATTAAAATGAGTCTGCCAACACTCACCCAACACAATGAGATTGACCTGGCTCCAGTGGTACTTTCCCCCAGTCTTGACTTTACAGTAATATTCCCCAGAGTCAGTCAGCAGCAGGTCACTGATCAGCAGGGAGGCGTCTCCACTAAGGTACTCCCCAGCGAAGGACAGACGGCTGGCCTCACTGCCCTCATTGGTGTACACCTGGCCCCCAAAGAAGGTTATGATCTGATATATTGAAGAGAAGGAAATAAGAGATTTATTTTAACATTGTTTATTGTATTCAAATCAGGCCTTGAGACAGAGAAATACAGTTAACAGGCATCTGTCCTCCTGCAAAAAAAAATCATACAGGAATTTCATGGAATCAACTAATCTTTTCTCATTAACTTGAGATAAATACACAAGTTTTATTTGTTAAAAATAATAAAACTTAAAATTTTCAAGTTAATTTAATTTTCAGAACACCTCGGGGCTCATAAATAAGAGCAGGACAACATTTCTCAACACAAAGCTGCGAGGAATTTAGGGATTTCACCATCTAGAATCCAAAATGCTTGTGACCTTTGGCCCCTCAGGCAGCACTACATTATAAACTGCATTAAAACCCAATACAATTGTATAAAGGATAATACATGGACCTGGAACCACTTTGTAAAACTGTTGTCAGTAAACACAGTTTGTCGCTGCATCTACAAATGCAAGTTAAGACTCTACCACACAAAGCTTAAGCCAAATATCAACAACATCTAGAAATGCTTCTCTGGGCTCAAGCTCAGCTGAGATGGACTGACACAAAGTAGAAAAGTGTTATGGTCTGATGAGTCCACATTTGAAACTGTTTTTGGGAATCATGGATGTCGTGTCCTCTGGGCTAAAGAGGATAAGAACCATCCAGATTGTTACGAGCGCAAAGTTAAAAAAAAACAGCGTCTATGATGGTACAGAGGTGTGTTAGTGCACATGGCATCATGGGTAACTGTCAGATCTGTGAAGGCCCCATTAATGCTGAAAAGTACATACAGGTTTTGGATCAACATGCTGCCATATACACAATGTCTTTTTCAGAAACGTCCCTGATTATTTCAGCAAGGCAATGCCAGGACACATTCTGCATGTGTAATGTGTTTTCTAGACTGTCCTGTCTGCACTCCAGATCTGTCTCCCACTGAAAATATGTGGTGTGTTATGAAGCACAAAAAAATGACAACAGAGACCCTGGACTGTTGACCACCTGAGAAAGAAATTCACTTTCAAAACTTGAAGAATTAGTGTCCTCAGTTCCCAAATGTTTACTGAGGGTGATGTAACAGAGTGGTAAACATGCCCCTGTCCTGACTTTTTTGTTGAATGCATTGCATGAATCAAATTCAGAATGAGTGTATATTCATAAAAGAGAATGAAGTTAACCAGTATGAACATTAAATGTCTTGTCTTTGTACTGCATTCAATTGAATATAAGTTTTACACAATGTCAACTTTTTCTGAAACTGAGGTTGTAATTAATGCAATTAATCCCCCAAATAAGACTTTTATATCATTTCCATATCCCAACAGTAATACCCTTGATATATTTGACTGGTAGCCTGCCATTAACATTTAAAAATACATTACTCTAATGGTGGTGTACGTACAGCTCCAACATATCCACAGTCCACAGTCTTGAGAAAAACATAATACCAGCACTCATGGGTAACATTGTTAACAATCACTTTTTAATTAACACTGGGGAAATAATATTTTACAAATGAATGCATTTGCTAGAATGCCAGTATCCTGCCAGTGTTCATTTAGCTGATTATCTGTGTGCACTGTTATCTCCTTATGCTCTTTCTACAAGCCGAGCTGTCAAATTGACCAAATAAAAATCTATTCTGGTGCTGAGATAAAAGATTAAAATGGCCACAGTGGCCCTGATGTGATGTTAAGCTAGACAGCTGAACAAATGTCTCACACCCCACATTGTCCCAAGCACAAACTATTATACATGTACAAGAAAAGAATGTATTGTTGTATGTTTTTTTTTTTTTACTCTATTATTTTGATAATTAAAAAATTAAGCATGTGCCTTGTTTTATTTTTACATTTTGGTGCATAACTCCTGAACAGTGAGATTATGCAAATCAGCAGAGGCATTAATTGTTCAGCCACTTCTACAAATTATTTCAGTTTTCACCAAATACACAAAAGCTTTTGTTTTATTGTGTGATACTGTTATCTTATAATTGGTTGACAAGCTTTTGTAGCATGGCCTGTTTGGCATGACTGCTTTAACTCATGAGTGCATTACACTACTATCAGCATATAGTGGTTGCTTCATCAAAAAATGAGCAAGTCTGTTAGCATGTTAGTTGGCTAACTGGGTGTCATGAATGCTGAGTATTGTAGTTGACAAAACTTGAGTGTTATGTTCACATATACCAAAGACAGGCTTGGGGTTTAATCAGGATACATATAAAGGTAATTGTATCCCATTGGAGTTACAGAAAAAAGATGTAATCAGATTACAGTTGCTTTTAGTAAAAATGGGGATTATTTAGCAGGATTAAAAATGTCAAATACAATTTAAAATAAAGAACAATATACTACCAAGGGCATTGTGCACACATTACAACACTTCGCAAGTCTCACAACACCACCCCGGTTACAGTGAAAACAACTAATCTTACAGTCGTTTCACTATCATGGCCTCTAGTGAAAAAATGCTTTATTGAGTTGAAATTTCACCCTAATTTTGTCTTTAAATCAAATAAGAGGAACAACATCACAGTAGAGTGACAGTTCTGCCTATAGCTATGAAAAATGCTGTCATCATCCAAGACTGGACATCTATTTTAAATAAACGTGTAATTTTACAGATCCAATCACTAACGTTAGCTACATAGATATCCAGTTAGCTGACCTGTCAATACTACCGTTGCTGAAAAAATGGGACTGTAGGCAGTGATGCTGATGAGCGGGATGTGTGTGTAGAAACACCAGCCCCAGTTAACTTGAATTAGAATGTAAATTGTGATAATAATTCATTTTACAAGGCAATATTATGTAGTTTTTTTTCTTAGTATATTGCTACACACCGTGTGTGTATTTTGACATGTGCATTATAATATAAATGTAATTTAATGCAATAATCCTGTACAATTATCCATATATCTGTATAAGTGAAGGGTGTATATGGTGTGTATATGTGTACAGTTTTTAATTCATGTTTTCTATTTTCATTCTTTTCAATTCTATTCTATTTGTATCATATTTATCACTTACTCCTTTTGTCTACCTGTACTTTTAATCCTTGAGCTGTTGCAATGAATGAATGAATTTCTGCAAAGTGGGATCAATACATTTCTCTTATCTCTTAAAAGATACAAAACAAAAAAGAAAACCAGATGAATACTATATTTATCAGAACTTTAAAAACAAATGTTAATATTAGGTTAGTGCAGAAAAATAAGTTTGTGTTACAGCCAGACACAATCTTTTCTTTTTTCCTTTTATTTTTAGCACAAGGTTCGTTGATCTTTGCAGGCTGGGTCTTCAAAGGAAAAATCCGGTGATTTGAAAATTCACTGCAGACACCTAACATCTGTAAACCTGTAGTGGGAAGCTTTCATTTTCTCTTCTCTGCCTGTTTATGTCTTTGCTTATTTCCTCTCCTTGTTTTTCTTTTGCCTCTTTCTCTCTCTTCCTCTCCCTCCCTCCATCCACATACACAAACACAAACAAACACAGCTGTCACAGTGGCCTATTACTCAGGGCAAGTGAGAGCCTGCAGATGGGGACTGCTAAATGCCGGTGCCACAGCGCATCAGTGCTAAAGAAACAGGGGCACCTGCTGTGATCACAGGTGACGACTGGCCATTTACACACACACACATGCACAGACCTACACACACATGCTAGCGTCTAAGCAAACATGTAGAGAACAAACACTGTATGAATGCAAACAGACATACATTATGGTGCCACAGCTACAGGCACTGAGCGACACGGCCCTTACACCTACACAAAGTGGGACATATTTTGAAAAACATCTGCCTCTGGGCACACTTCTGCTGCCTGCATGAACTCTGAACATTTATTACTCACATATACATGAGTGTACACTACATGCATGTGTGTATTTATGCTTCTAGTTATGTCTGGGTGCCCTCTGAACACATAACACCAAGAAGGAGATAGTAAAAGTGCCGGTGAGCGTGAGGCATTTAAGAGGAAGTTAGTAAAATGGCCACAGGCTGTTAGTTAGTATAGTTTGTTTATAGTAAATAGTGTATGCAGACACGGTGTCCCTGCCTTCTCCAGCTTTTCTGAATGAATAAGAAGTCATTGGTTAAAACACTTAGTTTTTTTAGTTTTTTCAAACCTGCATCGTAAAAATGTTTTAAATTTTATTTTTTCTAGACTTGCAAGGTTATTGCCAGATGCTATAAAACACTGCAAACATTTCATTTAATAGAATGTGCATAAGACTGTCATTACACTGTCATAACCATGTCATGAAACCTGCCATGAGTGTTTCTGTCATTGAGAGTCATTTGGTGAGCTAAATCACACCAGTCGACAAGTTGCCATGACAAAGACATTATTGGCTTGATTAATGTCAAGTTGTCGTAACAAAGACCTATGATATTATGTTATGACGGTGTAATGACATTTTTATGCACACCTGTTGAAATAAAGTGTTACCAAAACATTTAATATCAAGTGTAACAGAACCTGAACTTTGGCAAACATCAAATTCTGATGTTATATTTGATTTATCACACTTTGTTAAAATAGAATAAGACATGCTGTACACCTATTCTCAAGGAGAGACTGTTAAGGATTATTAGGACAAGATTAAGTCAAGTAAATTTTATTTATATAACCCAGAATCACAGTTTGCCTTAAGGGGCTCTACAATCTGTGCAGCAATGATGACACCCCCTGTCCTTAAACACTTGATTCGGTTAAACCCCCCCCCAAAATTACACATAAACCAAGACTATTAACAGTCAAGACGTTTTAATTTTGCCTTAAAACTCTCATCCATAATATAATGTAGATGAATTACATCTGAATAGGGTAAATACAGAAGAAGATGAAATAGGGGTTGATGAGGGTAAGAAAGTAAAGTATCCCCGGTCTCCCCTACAGAAAAATGTAGACAGCGTCATTGCTGGGGACATTCGCCACTTTCTGACAGTACTGCAGTATTAATGAATATTAATCAGCTCAGTCTGTCACAATTGTCCAGTTGTAATAAATGCTCATAAAATAAGTTAGAACAAAACTGTCAGTTGGTAGGGCAACAAATTAGCATTTTCTTGCATTGACAATCAACAGCACACGGTGAGCCTTATTACCACACTGTTAGATTTTTGGAAAATGACATCTTGGTCTGTGGCACAGCTGTCGCTACGGTAATACACAGTGTTTAATATGACTACGCCCGCAATTGCACAGTGAAAAAAGGAAGGATCAGTCTTAAGAATGTTACTGAACTTTGGTGAGATTCATCGAGTGCAGCTCTCATGCCCCGTCTCAGCCCCTCTGTGTCCTTAACACATGTAGCCTGTACATTCACTAACAGAGGCTAAATGTTGACAAGATGCTCTTCCCTTCTCAACACAGCCTTCCAGCAGAACAAAAGAATGATTTATTCATTCAGCTACAGGCGCAGTCTCTTTCCTAATCAAATTTTCAGACGTTTGATTTTAATTAATGGCGCCTTCAATGTTATCTTCCCGTTAAATATTCATTGCAATGTGGCAGCCCCCATCTGAATCATCAAAGCGTAAGACACTTGTTTTCCCCTTTCCTTCAATCCTGGCCCCTCTGTTTCCCCTTCACACTCTCCTTTTCTTTTCTTCCTTTCAGTGTTTCGCTTCTCTGTGCTAACCAACACATCAGTGAATGAACAAGCGACTTCCAAAGAGAAAGGAAATCTCTTTCTTCCGACAGAAGGCTGGCGAGATTTAACGCTCTCTCTGTTATCAGATACTACGTTCAATTTGTGTGAAGAAAGGCAATGATTCAAAACCAGTGAAACGATTCCAAAACGTCTTCAGAGGCGGTGAAACACGAAACCAAGTTAAGGTCATTTAAGACTTTCAGTCAGGTGAGGCTTTACCTAAGACAGCGTAGCTGTTTAAAGCAGGAAGATAATGAAGTCTAGACTCAGCTACTACTACTGATTTCAAGTTTTGTGTAGGTTCTAGCTTTCAGGTGGACACACACCAAAGAAAACCCAAAGAAATATCACTCTAAGTGGAGCATTTCCCCAGCATATCAGAATAAGTTAGAACAAAAATCATGTATCTGGAATTAAAGGTTTTGGCCTTACATTGTTTTTTAAAACAATCAATAATAATAAAATTGTTTGCAGTTTTTTTTCCCTTATGTTGGAGATAATTTATAGGTAACACTTTAAAAGACTATGTAAAGAGTATGTAAAACATGCTTAATATTTTCAATATAAATCAATGTAAATCAATTTCATGATGTGAATCCTTGAAAAATAAAGCTAGCAAAGAAAGCAGGAGCACTTTAGAGTGACAGACACGCAGCGTTTATTCCATGAGCAAATTTTTCACCAGTGTGCCTCCATTACTGCTTTAAATGAGTCTGTGTGTAGTCTCATCAGTTGTGCACTGTTGATGCAGTCTACAATAAAATCTCTAGAGAACCTGGAGTCTCTTCTGAAGTTGTTTTGACAAACAATATGTAAGTTCTGCCACTAGGGGTCTCTCTCACATTAAAATAATAACAACAAACGTAGTTTCGATGTTATGAAGTGGTGTGGGACCATGGGAGTTGTAGCTGATAACTGATGAAAATCTATCTGACATGAGTCTGGGAGAAATCACGTTCATGGAAGCTATAGCAAGTAGCTAAAAACGACTAGAAGGAAACACACTATTACCTTGAATAAATTATGGATTTCTCTGTGTTAAAACTTTGTTGGACACATTTGAGATAATGAAAGCACATAACATAATAATATATATATATATATAAAATATATAACATATCTAGTACATTTTAATGTAAAAAATGTTATATATTGTAGCTTTAAAGAGAAATACTGCAGTAATGCACCTCCATCTCCTAGCTACATACATGTTAATTTGAGTTAGCAATTTCTAGCTAGCTTAAAACTTGCCATTTCTTTAGGTTAGTGTTAATTGTGCTACTGCGCTGTAGAAAGTAATGAAAACATAATTAAACAGTTTCTGCGTTAAGAAACAGTACAGTGATTTTTGTAAAAAAAATACTAATTGAAAATAATGTTTAAGTCGTTCTAGTGTTAGTGTTTGCCATGCTCGAGAAAAAGTAAAGAGTAAAGGGTCCAAGGTTACAAAATGAGTTGGGGAACATTCTGCAGCATGATTGCTCCTTTGTGAAAGGCACTAAAACCTCAAGTGCCACAGTAACTTTGGGCATTGAGTTAATGTGCAACTATTACAGCTTCTGTTGGAAATCAATCAGCATGACTCAAATGGAAAAAGAGTGAAGATAGAAAGAGAGAAAGACAGATGGAAAGAAGAAGGGGGAAAAGATAATGTAAGGCAGATTTTTTTTTTTAAATACGGCAGCAGTAGACAGAGGCTCCCACTGTCATTTTGGAAGGCCCCTAGCAAAGGTCTCAAAACCTGTAACCCCAGGATTCAAAGCCATCAAATTATGTATAAATTATTCTAATGCTTAAGTTCTGCCTGTAACATAAAACAGTTTTATTTATTTTTTTTACCTCCAAAGAGGACAGAAATCAGGCTGCTCCTGTTGGCACTTAAACATGCATTACATTTTTTAAGCTTTATTTTGCAGTCTAGCTTAAAGGGTAACATCATTTCTTTTCAACCTGCACCCTATTTTTTTTTAATATAAGTGACTAATAAGGACAACAGTTTTTGAAATTGGTCCAGTTACATGGAGTCGCTGCAGCCATCAGCCATGAAATAGACTGAAATGTAACTCTTCTATGGGCCATTACGACTGTCAAAAAACTTGTTGTAATAATAATAATAATAATAAATAAACCAAACCAGTTGGTGATTGTTGGAGCAGTGGAAAGAGGGACCAAGACAACTTTGGTGAGTTTTATTTTGTTTCTGTTTAGTTTGTTTTACAATGATAAAATATTTCTGTTTATAATGATGAAAGTACTGTTTGTAAATGGAGCTTGGTGGCTTTTGCCTTAGCTATAACTTTCTGGTTAAACAAAAAGGATATTACTCTTTAAAAAAGGTCTGTGTCTGTAGGGATCCTTTCTAAGGCTGCACGATTCAGTGAAAAAGTCATATTGGGATTATTTTGACTGAACTTGCAACTGCGATATGTGCTATGATTAGTGGAAAGTTTTGCATTGCAATTTTCATGTTCACTGAAAACTAAACTATTACAATCATGACAATGTGATATTTATTGAGGTCTGTAGCAAACAAATATGTCTTCTTTTGTCTGCCAGGCCAGGTCATCTCTGCAGCACTACAGTACTCCATTATAATGTTGGTTTATCATATATCATATTTATCATATTGGTATGTTCCTGCAATTTGGATATTGCACTTGGCCATATTGTGATTTTATTGTGATTGCAATTGATTGTGAAGCCCAAATTCTTTCCACAATGTTGTCAGACACTTAGAATAACAATGTGAGCCTCAGAGGCAAAACAAGCCCTTTTAGTGGATGTACTGAGTTGGGCGCAATTACCCGTAAGAATTACGCTGCAGCACGTTTTATGCCTGACAGCTGCAGCGGTCTTGCTCAATACTGGCCCGGTGACAAAAACCGTTGTCAGTCACTTGGACACAGAAATATGGGAAAATAGCGTCCAGGTTGAGAAATACCAAAGTTTCCATTTAAGTATGCCCTAGAAACCAAAGTGTTGTAAGTCTCTGTTATCTCAGTCATGATATAGTAAATATACAATTTCCAAGGGACTCTTTTCAATTAATGTGGTGACAGGCCACAATGAAAAGGTGGGTAAAAAACAGGAGCAAAAAGAAATCTTATCTCACCACTTTCTGTTTGGAGTTTGGTTTCTGCAGCAGCCACTCGATGTCAAGAGAGTTGGACGATGGGAACTGATGGTGGCATGGTAAGGTGGCATTGTCCCCAACGACCTTCTTCATCTCTGTCTGGGCCCCCACTGACAGCAGGCTGAATAGAACTGAGGAAGAGGAGGAGAGAGGTAGAGAGATGTCAGATGAGGACACAAGCTCGATCCAAACTTGAGACAAGACAAGAGGCAGATGCTACGGATAGGAGGCAAAAAACCATGCCGATAGAGGAAATTGAGACGGAAAGACGCAGCGAGAGATATGACCCAGAATCCCAATCACTGTCTGACAGATGCTGAGATACGTCTCACCCGGACACTGAGGAGAGACGGAATAGGGATTCTGTCTTACAGGAAATAGAGTTTGGCATAGGAGGTCAGAGAGAAGAATTATGATGATTTTTTGTTAACCCCTTTTGACAAGGGCAGAGAACATATTCTTATTCACTGCAACAGCTGTGGGGAGATGTGGCCTGGGAGGCAAAGGTGCAAACATTTTTGACTACCAAGGCGCTAAGTTGCCTACACATGGACAAAATCAATATCACAATTTTTGTGACCAAATACCTCAATATCAATATTTATCAATGATGCAACAATATTGCAGGGATGACTATTAGCGTTTACACATAGTATTAATACAATGAGAGTTTTGATAAAAAATCATCAGTAATGTGGATAAAGGCAAATCATAGAACAGGCAGATCTATAATGCAGCCTTTTAAACCAGGAAAAGACAACACACATGTCACGATTATGGCAATGGCGGCACACGTAGATGCAGCAGCCAGTAGCTACCTAAAACGTAAATAATTTTTTTTCTGCATATTGCTTAAATATATCACCATGGATAGAAATACACTCATAGGCACTCGAAAAGGAAGTCTGGTGTTTAAAGAACAGTGGACCTTGAGCGATCAAAAATGCCTACACCATCTTTCATCCACGCAGTGAGATCAGCTGGATGCAACAATGCAGAGGAGAGTGGGGACAAAAGCCATGCTCACCCAGTTTTGACTTGAGGGCGCCCCTGGCTAATGCATGGCCAGGAAAATGAAACAGATTAAATGGGACACAGGCTGGTCAAACAACGGGAAATCAGAGACTGTTGTGCCCACATCTTACAGACACCGGTTCTACCACAACTTCCCGGATCAAGGTTGACGGGCGGACCACGTTCTGCATTATGCAAGACTCTGGCAGAACTAAGGGAGGAGGACTGTGCTTACACTGATGATGCTTTGTGCTCGAACGCAGCAAAACTTTCCCAGATGTTGAACTTTAAAGTAAGCTGTCGATCATATTATCATTATCTATTATCTTGTTGCTGCTGTATAGCTGTATGTGTTTATAAATGTAATATGTAAATGTAACTAACTGTATATATTGTTTTATTTTGTTTTATTTTATTTTATTTTGATTAAATTTTTATGTGCCCTAAATTTAATTAATTATTTGTATATATGATGTGTGTGTGTGTGTTGCATAAAGGAACTGTAACTCTTACTTTATTGTGCAACCCTGTGTTGTGTGATAGTAATAAATAACCCTGATACACTGATACCTTGATATCACAATATAATGTTAACAAAATCAAAAAAAGATTATATCTAGTCTTATATCATGACATTGCTATGTATCGATATATCGCCCAGTCTTAGTACACGTCTTTCAAAGTTTTCTGTCCACTTCCCTACTATCAAGTGTGACAAAGTAGAAAAAATGGAAACATGTTTTGACACCACCCACAACTACTGCAAAAGGAACGTGCAATCATAATTACACACACATTCCCAAATCCCACAGTCCACTCAGTGAATAGCTTTGGTTGCAGTAAAAAGTAGCAATAATTATGAGTGTGTGCACAAGTGAGTGACTTTGGGCACCAGCCAGCCTGTCAGGGCCTGTGTCTCAGTGGGGAGCAGCAAGGCTAATTTATTGGAGGATGCTGGACAGCCCGGCGGGCTTGAGTGGAATTAGCTAGAGGCGTCACGGGGGTTTGTTGGAAGCTCAAACTATGGATGGTGTGTATGTGTGTGCGTGTGTTTTGAGGGGGTGGTGCTCTGATTAGATATTTTCCCTCCTCCACCTGGTAGAAAGACTGTACAATACTGCAGAGCTCCACTAAGCTCAAATGTGACAGATATTTTTGGCTCTACAACATTTAACTTAACTACCCGCCTTTAATTTAATTGCTGAGTGAGCCAATAGCTCCCAGGGATTCTGAGTGCCTAAAATAAAGTTATCCAGCCAGCAGATGCTCATTTGGAATCATGCAGGAATGTACAGGTTGTGTAAATATTGTTACTTCTCCTTTTCATTATCGCGCTGCTTTATAGCTCGGAGGTTCAATATTTCCTCCCGTTTGCAGAGAACAAATAAACATCATGGTGTGGGACACGAAGAAAAACTATGTTTGATCACAGGTGTTCTGTCTGCGGTAGGGTGATTCAACTCAGAGCTGCTCAATGAAAGAATGCCTTTGTGCTCAGCGGACACAATCACATGCTGTCAAATGTTCCACAGGAGGCCAAATGTGGCCTGTGAGTGCATCGGCACTCACTGGGCGCCTGTCCACTTGTGCACTGGTCCACCCTCACAGGAGCCAACACCCTGTCCCATAAGTGATCTTTGGGCCAATCAAAATGTCAGCTCTGTGCTGTGAAACCAATGAGTCAGTGCTGACGCAGGACACAGGGGCGAAGAGGAGCCTCGCACAAACAACTTCTTCATCCATACGGATGACATCATCTGCTGGATTTCAGCAGTTCTTCAAGTTTTGTGTAAGCTCCACCTCTACTTTTAGATTCTTCAGCTATAAACTCGAGCTCCAGGCTGCTCACTGTCAATCAAGTTTAAGGTTTCCAATTGGCATTCACCAGTTGGACAGCAAGAGACAGAGAGTGGGCATTTTACGGTTGGAGTGTTTGTGTGTCCATTCTGGCAGCCCACAAGTGACAGGACAAATTGCTGAGGTCCTTCTGCTCTTTTGGACCACCTGCTCAGTTCAAATCATTAGCCAGCAGAAAAATACGGGCCTCCCCTCCACAAAAAGGAGCTCCTGGACCCATAAGGTATCTCCGGTTTATGACTTTTTAATGCAGCATTTGCAGGCTCATTTATCATGTGGGCTCCCCACCGATATCAGCTTGGATGTCAGAAAAGACAGGGAGAGGTTTGCAGCGTAAAGAATATCCAAGAGGGGGAATGGTCAGACCATGTGTGTGCGCAGCTGGTTGGACCTAATGGTGCAAGTTAATGCTTGATGGTGGTATAGTGGTCCGCTGGGAGACCTGTGCCCACCATCTCCCTTCAGCTCCTCAGGCTGGCCTCTGTAATCAGTGCTCCCACTCATCAGCAGCCTGGGGCTGAACCCAGCACTGTGTAGCAGGCCTGATAAGAGCTTCCTGCTTCCTTTCTCACCTCCCACCTCCTACTTAACTGCCCGCCGCTTCAACTGTAGGCTCTGTAAATGGGAGAGTTTACCTGAAAGATAGATAGGGCCAGGGTGACCGCTAAAAGCGGCAGAACTGCAATCTTTTTCCACACAAAGTACTTGACTTTCCACAAGCTGACTTTAAATTGACCTTCAAACAATAACTGGGGTCAGTCCATTAACTATGGCCGTGGTGGTGTCAAAAATGTGCTTCATTGCTCCACAGCGAGGATTTGAGTGCCATAAATAGGCCTTTTTTTTACAGCAGCCATCTTGACATGGAATAGTAGGGCAAACGCAGGTGTTTGCAGTGATACTAATTATGGTTCATTCCATTCAGATCAAACAGAGTGCTGCTATTAATGTTATTATTACTATTTTAATAATAATAATAGCATGTGTGTTTAACTGCTAATTCATATCAATTAGGCATTAGGCTGACACCTAGTGGTCAGTTTGTTGATTGGCTGGTTGTTATGCTCTTGTCCAACCAAATTCTAACTGGTCAGACAGCCGCTGGTGTTACTTTAATTAAGTGCTTCTTAATCCAAACTTTTCAAGTAGTGGGACATATGCAGACCTGGTGTATTTTATTTTTGAGTGAGAGGCTATTTACTAAACATTTACTCATCTCCAAACTAATTGACACCATGTTAAACTACTAGCACAAATTGCTACATTGCCCCATCCTCAAGTGACAGAAGAGCTGATTGGATACACAGTTTATTTTTCATGACAACATGTGGAGGGATTTCACTCCTCTGGACTGCTTTATCAATGAACGCTGGCCTGTAACACAAGCTCAATTATAGATCAATCATGTCACAGGCTGTCCGTGACCCCACTTCAAACTTGAAAACTGGAAGTTTTGCTATGTTTTATATTGTTTTAGGGTTTATTTTGTAGATTATCTTTTTAAATTTGGTGCTTTCATGTTACCAATGTGGCTATTCCCACAGATTGGTGCAATGTTAGACTAATACTGAGGGACAGTCAAGGGAAACTGTTAACATTAACCCTGAAGCCAACTACATGTACATACAACAGTAGTGGGTCACATGTTTTTCCATTTAGTTTGTTATGGAGGTTTACTGCAGTGCTAGCTGTGTCAGTAGTGTCTGTGTGTGGCTGTATTCCTGTTGTATGTAAATTTACTTGATAGACACGCCCTAAAGGTAACATAGCTATATAAGTGGCTATCTGGGAAAAAGAAATAGTGAAACTGTAGGAATTCATTTGTTAAGCAGCACTGTGTAACTTAACAAAAAGGTCTATTGTATGTATTTCATAGCAAAACATTGACAGAAAATATGCTGTATCTGTGACGGAAATAAAATTGTCTTAGTTTTTCCAAGAAAGAGTTGGCAGATGAATCAAAAGGGGTACTGACTGTTGTACAATCGCTGCTCCTCTCTTTCCCCACTTATTTATGGTGTTGTAGAGGGGCTTTTGTATCTGTGGAATGGATGACACAGTGCTCCCAAAATAAGCTCGCCTTGATATGAGTTTGTGCTTGCATTTGGATTGGCCTCATTCACCGCACAGTGTGCACAGCTGGGACGGTTGGACTGCAAGACCCCAACATTTGTGTCAATATCAGCTACGAGACACAACAGAATTGTGTCTGTTGCAGCTATGCACAAGGTATGAAAAACTGTTTTGTCAGTTAAATTAAGATCTTTGACCTTGGCTTTTAATTTGCAGTAACGTGACTTAAAAATGATAAAAACTGAACCATATTAGCTTAAACCCAGATAACATTCTGGGTCACAGTGCTGTGTGTGCATTCACTTGTCTTTGAGAGATTCCATGCGGACATGGGAAAAGCCATGTAAATAAACATGGCCATCTTGAGGGAGAGATAAATGTGGAGAGGACTTGTGATATGGTAGCTTGTGCCATATCCTCCATCCCTCTTTCTCTTTCATTGTGTCTACTTTTCTCAGCTCCACTTGGCTCAGCTTCATGCTTCCATTTGTGGGTAGGTTCAATCTTAAACCACAGAAAGAAAAGAAAAGAAGCATATCATAATTAACAAAAGAAAGTGGGAGCTAACACCAGAGGTTTAGAGGGAGAGAAAGATAGACACATTTGACAAAGGGGGAGAGAGTGAGAGGCTAGGGTGAAATATGGAGGAACCCATTTCTATGACAAGGCCCTAGGGGGAGTTGTGCTCCAGTAAATCCGCCTTACAGAGCCCTGCAATCTTATTATAGTGTGGCCAGTGAGACGGACAGACAGACAAACAAGACAGGCCTGGATCTTTCACACTGCCCAAAGTCAAGCCCCATATCCCCTCAGTCAGCACATTGGCCTGGCTGGGGCCTTTGCAATGTCCAAAGCTTATGACCTCTGGTGCTCAAACACAGCAGATCAGAGACGGGAGAGGGACAGTAAGAGATAGAGGGGGTGAGAGGAGTGAAAGGACAGAGAAAAATGGGCTGTGGGAGGGGTGGAGGGATGGTGCAATGCTTTATTTTGAGCACTTACTGTAAGTCAGTGGTGTGTAGGATGGATTATACCATCACAAAGGTGGTTTTAGACA
Organism: Lutjanus campechanus; assembly: GCA_027495735.1. NCBI lineage: Eukaryota > Metazoa > Chordata > Actinopteri > Lutjaniformes > Lutjanidae > Lutjanus > Lutjanus campechanus. The sequence goes on from JAJHUR010090741.1 coordinate 79,072, forward strand.
CAGGTTAGCAGATGCACAAAAGGAGGAAAAGATTGGAGGTATCACATGTTGTGTGCATTCACGCTGCTTTTCATATATAGAATACATGTGCACCCATTTACATTTTATGTACTGTACATGCGTGACTGCTGGTGTGCATGATGTATACTTTATGTGAACACATGCTCTGCCACAAAGACACTTCCACTGCTGCCTGTCTGCATAACAGAGATGCAAGGGACTATCTTTTGCCGACAGTAAATAGTGCCTCAGCACACAAACCTTTGATTTAGAATACATCTGTCATCAGACATGCAGACTCAAGTCACATTTGAGCAACGTGTACAGCCTCACTGCAGCAAGCTAAAGCAACAATCATCTCCCAACTCTGCCAATCTGTAAAATAACAGTTTATCTTCTGTCGATTACAGGCTCATCAAGGAGCAGGATTAAATGCAGGAAAAAGAGAAATGATTGGGCTTTGACCTCCACAAAAATGATCTAAAATATAGGATTTTATGCATGATAGTTGCAAAATCTGACATGGCAAATATAAATACAATTCCTCTATTATTAATGCTGACATAAAGCTAGTTTTAGCTGAGTTGCTGAGAGGAGCATAGGGCTGATGAGACAACAGTGAAATACTCAGAGCTCAGCGCGCTGTTCAAAAGGCTGTGTCTGCCCCCACCAATAGTACAGCAATCTTGTGTGACCTGAATTGGCTATTCAAATGCCAAACATATATACTATAAATACCACCAGCGTGGCACAGAGATCTGCAGATAGGAGGTTACATCTTGCCCTTTCTCTCTTCCCTGCTATCTTTGAGGATTTCGAGGCAGACTTGCTTGAAACGCCAAAAAATCTTTAGATGTCTCAGCAGACAAGAGGCCGCCTCCAGTTGTTAGCGCAGAGGGAGCGCCTGCAAAAACAACCACCATGCACGCTCTGTGAGAGAGTCCTTTATTCATACAGCCACAGCTCCCTTTTTAATTACAGCTTCTTAAGGGGTAAGTCTCTTTAAATGTACCAGGTTATCATGCCCCATTAAAACACATGTTTTGCATATGGCACACTACACTAGTCTCCTTGTAGTTTCAAGGTCCAACTCATGAATATATTGCTTCTGTGAAAATCAAAGGGGCTGTTTTTCCCTGACTGGAGGCTGGCTCTTTGAAGGGATAAAATCCCATAATCCTCCTCGCCTCGCACCCAGCGACCGACGCTCCCTTCTGCTGACACAGAGGTTTTGTCGCTATTTTACAATGAGGAACATAAGAGTCATTACCAAGGAATGAGTTAACAAATAAGAGTTAACTGATAATTAGCAGTAGCTTACATGTAGTTCCTGAGTAACTCCTTCCTCCTTGCTCAAATATTAGTAGCTATTTTTGTGCTAGTAGCTATATGTGGGATGTGTCACTATTTCACAATTATCTTCTAATAACTTGATTTATTGACAGTGTTATTATTGAATGAATGAATGATTTATTGAATGACAGCAGCCAGAGACAGCTGAAATAAAATAAAAGACTAGAGAAGGCACTTTCTGAAGAAATTGCCGCTTTGAATGCTCCATGTTGTGAAGTTGAATAAGTTGAATAAGTAATAAAAATAAGTTAAATAAGATCAATCATGTATGAAATATGTGGAACATTTTAAGGTTTGTTGAAAAGCTCAACTGAATTGCTGGCTTTAATTTGTATGGAAAAGCAGCTGAAGGAGTATGAATAGTCTGGCTCGAAAGTGGCAAAGGGTCTAATTCGTATGACTAGGATTTAAATGGTGAATAAAACTCATAGTGTATGAAAGATGTGGATCGATATTAGGTTTGATTAAAGTTTCTGGCTTAAAGTTTAAATTAGTAGAAAAGAGTATGAATAGTTAGAAGAGTGGGAACGAGTCTAATTAGTATGAATGGGATTTAAACATTGGATAAAACTTATATTGTATGAAAGATGTCGAATATTATAAGATTTGAATGAAGCTTTGGCTTGCAAAAAGAGTATGAATAGTTGGACAAGTGGGAAAGGGACAAAGGTTTTAAAATATAGTGTAAAGCTGGGAGCTGAACTGCATTGCTGGCTTAATTTTGTATGAAGACGCTGTTGAAGGAGTATGAAAATGGGTGGGAACTAAGATGAATTGCTAATTTTTTATTGACATTATACCATTTATTGTGAAGTATGTTAGAAAAATGTAATAATCACTTTATTTTCATTATCTAATTAGCCTTTATTTCCATTATTTGTAGCAGTATGAGGGCCACTTGAGGAGTAAGTCATCTGGACCTTGAGATGAAAACATCTTAAAGTGGGGGCTATCCTGTTCACGGTCCTCTTTGATGAGAGATTTCTAAGAACTCTGGCTGGAGCAGTAACGGATGGGTTTGAGGACGAAGAGGAAGGAACGAAGTCATTTCCACGATAATCCCTTGAACCTGGAGGGGGAAGGCAAATGGGAAAAGAGAGGGAGGACCAATGGGAATGGGAAAAGGAAGATGAAATACCACCAAGGTCTGAATAATGTAAGGCCCTGTGGTAAATGTTCACCTCGTACCGCTCTTATTGCTTTCATTAGCATCCCTTTCATGGCCTCGTCATTGCTGTCACATCGAGCGATAGGGACGCCGTCCCGCTGACAGATCCCCAAAATAGATCCAAAATTAGTTTCACGACAAGCACTTTTAATTCCCCCAAAGCATCCTGCATTTTCCTTCAGCAAAATAAGGAAGTAGGGAGAAGATGGGGAAAAAGCTAATTACACCATTCCCCGAGGGAGGGAGAGTCAGTAAAACCTGCTTACAGTGCTATACACATCTTATCAACGCTGCATCTGGTGGCGTCTCCCACACTCATGGGTGTAGCTGTCCAAGATGCTGCGGCTACTCCATAAATCTTCTGGATTTAGCCCGAAATGGTCCAACGAGCACAGAGCTTCTCATAAAGGGCTACACTTTGCACCAATGTCTTTCACTCCCATGCGGCATTTTCACACAACACAACAAGTGCTGTTTGTCTGCTTGCTTTTACCATTTGTACAAGATCAGGCCTAATCTTAGTAAATCACTCTTAGAAATCAGGGTTCCAAAAGCGTTCTTTCTGAAGGGCTGAGGTACTACCCAGAACCATTTGCTTCAGGAGTACCCTTTTCTGAAGAAAGAGTTTGTTAAGGGTTCTTTGTAGGGTAACCCATTTCATCCAAAGAACCCTTTTTGGAAGAGAGAGGATTGTTAAAAGCATTAAAAGCATTAAAATATCAATGTTCCAAGATGTTTAAATTTTTTAACTCATTAAAAATTGTTTGAATGTTTC
>JAJHUR010090742.1:0-27728 GCA_027495735.1 Lutjanus campechanus
TCATGTGACTCCAACAAGTCACATGGTGGCAGGGTCCTTAACGACTCTCTTTCACACCTCCCCCCAGGTGAAACCCAACGTCCACACAATGGAAGGGTGGGCACAGGAGACACATGCCCCCTCCAGGTGTTAACGACCACACAGAGGTTTAATACCTGAACTCCCAAACCAGTCAGTCAGAACTGAAGAAGCTTCTTGGATGAGAAACATCTTCAAGAACTCTATCAGGTCCAGTTGCCTACGACAAACCTTGCTACAAATACAAAGACAAAATATAAATGACAAGTACGCAGAATGCATAAGGTACGCTCAGTGACAATGTGAATAAATAAATAAATAAATAAGGTGCAGGGAGGCACTAAAGATCAATGGACCGTGAACACAGTCTGAAAGAATCTGTGTGCAGGAGCAGAGTGATACTGACAACATGATAAACATAATAATAACATAGTTAATATATAATAAAGAATAATGTAGAGCAATAGGGAGCATAAATATATAATAACAGCAACAGAAATAATGTGATATTATAGTATATTAAATATAATAACAGTAATAACAGTCATATATGTGTAATATAATATCACAATACAAACACACACTTACTGCAGCGAGCCACCAGGGGGCGACTGAGACGTTTTGGCTTCACTGTCAGGGAGCCGTCATGTCGTCCATCTTTATATACGTCAGTGTTTTAACAGTGTAATCCTCTGCAGCTCTAACTCCTTATTTAACTTCATATAACAGGTGAATTTCTATTATAAAACTTCTCATTGTGCAGCTTTAACTTTATATTTACAAAAGCTACAAATTTAACATTTTTCTGCTTGTTAATCTTTTCTCTCTCTCTTCCGCTCTTCTTCCCTTGCTTCACCCAGTACGGACGTAAATCAAGCAAATGGGCGCCGCTGGTCGTTTAAACTTTAAACGGCCGTATTGCACATGCCAGTTGTATCAACAGTTAGTCCCATTATTCCAGTTTGGACCACCAGAAGCCTCACCCACCCACCAGACCCCCCCACTCCTGTCAAACCACTAATGCACTCCTGCTTACTTACCAAGCGAGGAGACGGACGCCTGTCTCCGTCTCTGTCGGTTCTCTGGAAACTTCTGCAGATGCTCCCGTCTGTGTGGACATAGAAAATACGGTTGGTGTTTGGGATGTTAACAGCTTGCTTTGGAAAGCAATATTAACAACAATATGCAACATTTTGACTCGACACGACTCCAAAACCTCGAGGTTACCAGCAAAGTAGGAATAACAGCTGTTATAGGAAGGAAAAGAAATACACAAGCTAATGCAAACAGCCACATGATGAAACATGAAGCGAGTGCAGTCACACATCTAACTGGGTCAACTTGTTTAAAGGGATAGTTCAGAGTTTTTGAATGAGGAAGTTTTAGATATACATAGATGGCGGTCTGACTCGGCACGCTGCCAGTTTTCATGATTAAATCAATAAGTTTTTTGGTCTAAAAATGGCATAAAATTATGGCAAACGTGTTTCCCAAAGCTCAAGATGACGCCCGCAAATGACTTGTCTTGAACCCAAAGATATTCAGTTTACTCTCATAAAAACACAAAATATTCACAGTTAAGAAGCTTGAATCAGAAAAAAATGACTTTTCAGATTAGTTGTCAGTTACTTAAATAATCAATTAATCTCTGAAATGTCAGTAAAAAGTTTTTCAAAGTCAGCGGTGACTCTTTGAACGTTTCGTTTTTCAGTCCAAGGGCCAAAGATATTCAGTTTAATATGATGATAAACTGAGGAAATGAGGAAATATATATTGAGATATATATTGATATTTGAGAGGCTGAAAACAAACTAATTTTCTGCCATTTTTGCATGAAAATTTACTTTAACAAATTATTTTTTTCCCTATGTGGAAGTGAGTTTCTAGATTTACGAGCGTGATGTTGTATTTTACTTGCTGAGGTCAAGCGGGCAGTGTTTTTTTATTGAACCCTGCATCAGTCGGCGCTGGATTCACAATATTTTTCACCACTTTACTCTGCAGCCAGACTGTCCGTTCCATCAGAGAACCACTGTTAGACGAGCCAGTTTTCACTTTGGAGAGGTGACGGTGACATCAACGGTTAAAAGTAACTAATACTCTGAGTAGTTTTTGAGACTAATACTTTGTACTTTTAGCAAGTGGTAACAGTATTTGTACTCTTTCCACTGCTGGTTTTTACCCGAGGAGTCTGCTGGATTTGGAGAGTTTGATATTTGGCTTAAATTACAGCAGGTTCCTGTTGGAAAAGTCTGACGGCAGGTTAAAAGTGGTGAAAAAGTTCTAAATATGACGTAAAGCTAAACTGGGAAAACTAAACTTCAAACTGGGAGCGTGCCGACCGCCATCCACTGACCCCACTTCAAAAAGAAAAATCCAAACTATCCGTTTAAAGGCTCCATTCAGGTCCAAGAGGACAGTGCTTACAGTTTACAGCACAAACATTCATTTTCACTGCATTCTGATACTAACATAACAAAAAAGGCACAAACTGCCATATTTCAGACGTAGGAGGTAAAATATTCGCATCATTACCGTAGATCCATATTGTGTGTGTGTGTGTAGGTTGTTACATTAGAACGCACAGCGCGCCTTCTGTAAGTACTGTATCTCATCAAACTCATGTATTAAAATGTTCTTCAACAGGAAAAACTCGTTAACTACAATAACCTGTACTACTTGCAACAACCTGTGGTGTTTTCTCCTCGAAACCTTTTACTGTTACTGTGTGAGTAGGACCTTGAACGCATCATAGGAGGTGTTTTGTTACTGTCATATGTACGTAATGATCTGAGAGTACTGCTACAGATATATAAATATCTATATAAATGGACGCCACGGCTTTGCACTGACCTTGTTTGTTTTAACGTCGGGTTTGTGAGATCTGAGTGTGACTCAGCTTTAAGAGAGGGAAACAGAGCGGGTTTTTATGTTTGTTTGAGAGGAGCGACTGCACAAAAACTAAAGAGTGAGATTTTTAAAAAAAGAGAAATAAAAGGTCTGAGTGAACTGTAGCACGCACAAATGAAACGGACTGTTGGATGCTGGCAGTTACTCCTGCACTAGTTTGTGTGTTATCATTATGAAAACTATGTATAGTAACAAATAAGATTGTGCTGTTATTTTAGAGGGTTTTAAATTATTTGTTTTCCTCGTCTTTTGGTTTGAAATTAGGCCGACTGTCTTCCAAAGTACTTGACTGTGTCACCAGTGTTTGTTTGTTTTTCTTTTGAATATATTTTTATTTTTACACACCTACTATGTCCACCTGTCCCTCTCTGTCTAAGTGCCTGACCTCAGTCTCTCTGCTCATTCTTCTTCTGTGGTTTTTCCACTGCTTTTTTGGGGGGGGTTCCTGTTTGTGCACTAGGGGATGTAGCTGGACTCTTTGAGTAATGTCAGTTTAGGTTTTTTTTAATGTGCTGTTACTTTTAATCTTCTGTTTTTACAATAAACCTGATTTGAGTTCTGACTCTTTTTGTGCTTCAGTTGTTTTGCTTTCGAGACGCTTTAATTTACATCAGGGGTCATTTTCTGAACATCGACTTGCAGAATTAACACTTGATGAGAAGATTGACACCACATTAAAGGGATAGTTCCCCCCAAAATGAAAATTCAGTCATTATCTCCTCACCCTCATGCTGATTGAAGGTCGGGTTTAGTTTTTTAGTCCACAAAACACTGCTGGAGTTTTACAGGAAAACAGCTTTACAGAATCTGTCCTGACATGCTGTTTGCACACCGTCACACCACACACACACACACACACACACACACACACCGTTCAGACAGTGTGCACGTGCACCTGGCTCCAAGTTAAAGATCTACAGTGAAGATTCAGGCTAAAAACATGACTTTTAGTCAATTTGGCATGTTGGAGCTTTAGGAGACTTGGATTACACCAGACGAGCATTTTTTAAATAATGTTTGAAAACTGGTCACCATTCACTTCCATTGTTTGGGAGATTATGCAACGCTGTTTTCCAGCAGTGTTTTGTGGACTTTAAAAATAAACCTGACCTTCGATCGGCATGAGGGTGAGGAGATAACGACTGGATTTTACTTTTTTGGGTGAACTATCCCTTTACAGCCTGGCTTCTCAAACTGTGGTACCACTGCGGGTACACGAGCTCCCTCTAGTGGCACACGGAAGAATGTCAGATATAGTTTTTAAATTAAAATGAATGAAACATACGAGAACATGAGATCACTGAAGTGTGATTTAAATAAAGGGGTGAGAGCTAACAAGCTATGCTTCTTCTCACTCCTTTTTGAATATGTCATTTCTTTTTTTTTTCCGTTTTATTATTATTTTGCTTCCTCAAATTTTCATTTCTATATAAGTTTGTGCAAAGAAATTGTTTAGTAGCAATCAGGAAGCCTTGTACTATTTCCATATTCGGAATAAATTAATTAAAAAAAGGTTTCTTTCCTGGATTTTTGTTTCAGTATCAGCCTGCAGTGATCTGTTATACATGATTACTGTGACGGTGACATAACTGGTCGAAGTAAAATGAAAAGATTTCATATTAATGTTTCCAAAACACTGCAACTGTGCCTCCAGATCAGAACTATCATGAACAGAATAACTCGAGCTGCTGCGTTAAAAGTTGGAACAAATGGTGCAAAATGAAGAGCTCAGTATGTTCTGAGGAAACTCGGCTTTAAAGCTTCTACAAAGAACTTCATATTATGTTGACTTTGGAGGCCACTGTGGACAAAATGTTTCCATCATAACAACAACACAAAAATAATACAAACATTTTAAATCAGGAATCTGATTTAAGTCATTTCCAGGTCTGGATAAATCTGAGAAAACCTTTTTTTTTGTGCCATTGACCCGTTATGCAAACTAACATCAGTCGCTCTAAATCATGTTTTAATTATCTGTAATTACAAAAGTTTAGACCAGTCAGGTGTCATTTTAAATATTAAGAGATAATGTACAGTGAGCAGGTCGTTATTGTGAAATAAATCCCAACAGGATGATAATAAAGGACGATACTGAATCATCCTGATGGGGTTTATTTTACAATAATGACCTGCTCACTGCACATTATCCTGCTTTTTACATGGTTACGTACCAGAACAAACCAATAATTTCACACAAAATATTAATTTTAAACTCATTTGAGTGATTTTACAATGATTTTCCAGAGTCTATGATAAGAACTGTGTCTATAGCAACTATTTGCTACACAGAAATAAGAGTTTACAGTGTTTGGGTAATCCTCATTTTGTTTTTGTTTACAATTGGATGGACAAAACTCAATAAAATATGCAGTAACTCAAAATACAACTAACTGCAAGTACTTCAAAACATCCTTATTCATGAGTTTGTACTTTCCTTAATTGTTCAAAATACGTATTTGGTCTCCATCAAATAAATCCACAACAAACTATTACCAGTTTCACCCATCCAGCCCAGTAAAATGTTATTTTAAACACATTTTAAAAGTTGTATTAAGCCATAATGATGTTTCATGTGTGAATATGTAAAGTCTTTTTCTAAAGACACTTACGCTGGAGTTTTCTCAGCTGACACAAATCATTTAGATAATTAGACAGAAACCATGTGACAGGTCCAGTCCTCCGTCCTCTGAGGCAGCACAGAGTTTTGACCGATTTAAAATATTAAAATATTTAAAAAACAAAAAACAAAAACTTGCCCATGGCTCATTTCATCGTTTAATGCCACACAGCAGTTTAATGTTACAGCAGAACATTTACAGGTTTATATAATAAAGTGGTTGGTCAACAGATCACATGGTGAAAGTACAGATTACTTGTTAAGTAATGAGGTTACTGCATCATTGTAATTACACTCTTCATCGCTGACATTATTTTATATAACTAAACAGAAAACACCAGGTTAAATACTTTCTTCATCTATGAATAAAGGGTTTAATACTCTTGTTCTAGATGAGCAGCTTTATCAAAGTGAGAAAAAACATCCCAAAATAAGAAGCTATAACTTCACAGAACGGATGACGGGGTAAAGGTGAACAGAATTTTTGTGGCAGGGTGGATCTTTGTTTTACATCTGGCACAATATCAACCCCGAGAGGTTTTTGGGTGTTTCTGAGCAGAAGTGATAAATCTTCAGCCTACTCCTCCTCGTCCTCGTCCTCGTCCTCATCGTCCTGGGAGACGCCGCTGAACAGGGCTGAGATTTGCTGACCCAGCGGGTTGTAGAGGAACGCTTCGATCTCTCCGCCGCCGTTTCCGCTTTTCTGGAAGTAGATTTCCAGCAGATCCTGCAGGGTCTCTCGCTCCATGACGTCGGGGATTCCCGTTAGCAGCACCGTCCGAGGACACACAGACATCTCGGTCTGGAGGAGAAACACACACACACAAAGCAGAATTTATTTATCTGGACCCACTTTTCTCCTGTCTTACCATCATGACCTCTAAACAAATACTCACCATTAGGTTTGTAATGTTTCCGTTGAGGAAAGGCGTCACTCTGACTCGGTGCTTCTTGTCCTGTAGCTTCACTTCATGATATTCTTCCTCTGTCAATCCTTTGGCAACTGATGAGAGAAAAAGTTTCATCAGCTGTGATTCAAAACAAAACAGCCTCAACAATACGTCTGGTCACTGAAAACACACTCAGACTGAGCCGCACCAACAAAGATTCATTTAATCTAAGATTTAAAATAAATAATTTATTGAATTCCATCTGAATCTCAGTGTTAAATATGATATAACAGCGTTTACTCACTGCCTCGTTTCACAAAGGTGAGGACGACGGTCCAGGAGTCGGACATCATCTCACAGCTCTCCACCTCTCCGCCTCCGTTTTTAGTCTTGGAGAAGTGGATCTCCAGCTTGTTCAGCAGAGTGTCAGTGTCCATCTTGGGCAGGTTGGAGATTAAAATGCGCAGAGGACACACTTCAGAGTCAATCTGCAGGACAGACATCACGCGGGACATTTAATACTGCAGAGTTCAACATTAACAGACTTTTGTTTTAAGAATCCAACATGAACCAAAATCTCACACTTTTATTTTCTTATGATTCAACCGTTGGTTTGAATTATTTTATTAAATCTTTTTTTCCTTTTAAATAGTTTTCATTCTCATGTCTTAATCATTTTACTGGTCGGTTGCTGGTTTAAATTTATTTTATTTTGTATCCGAACTCCAGTATTTTTCATGCTTCTGTTCGTGTGGCTGCAACTTTCGCGTCTCCCTCCAGAATAAAATGTAAATAAAACTTTGCTTGTTATTTTGAATATCAAACAAACTTAAGGAGGGCACACACCTCTTGTAATGTTAAGATGCAAAATAGTATGAAGATCTTATTTCCCTCAACTGACTGACTTTCTGTGCAAAGTGTCACTGCTTGCCTGCTCAAATTATGAAATATAATTAATAATTAGGGATTCTACATATTTTTAGAGCTTTTTTGGATGATTTTTTGGCCTTTTGCCTTCATCAGTCCCTCCAGGATTTCACGGCCTTTTTGAGATTGTTGCAGCCTAAAATGTCTGATTTCACAGCAGCTTTTCTAAAAAAAATTGCAACGCATGTTGCAATGTTTTATGCATTTTTTTTTTGCAATGAAACTGCAAATGAAAACTGTAAAAGAAAGTTGTGTTTTTGAAGAAGAGCACAAACAGGGTATTTCACAATGAAACAGAATCTATTTAAAGCTTGAACTCATTCAAACCGGCACAAAATTATAAAAATAAAAGTGTACAGAAGGTTGATAAATGTCAATAAAATGACAAATGTGTTCTGTTCAGTCCCAGTGGCAAAATTTTAAAAAATTAAATGCAAAAAAATAGTGCATAATAAAACAGGGGACTGCTTCCAGAACGGACTGGAAGCAACAATGATTGAATTTCAAATTTGCAAAACGGTTGTGAAATTTGGACAAATTTGCAAGACCGGGCAGAATTTGCAGGGATTGGTTGATGGTTGAATTTGTGTGACTTGTGATCGCATCACACCTTCCTGGAGGGACTGATTTATTGGACGGGACAGGAGATGTGGTGGAGACGGAGGAGAGGACCTGATCAAAGTGGCCACAGGCTGGAATCAGATTTATTGTTTTTTATTCTGTAATGTCTGGTTTGATGCAGAACTTTCCCTTCATCTGAGACAGACTCCTCCAAAGGTGGACAAATAAAGTGAACCTAACTTCAGTACAGATTAAAACCTGGATTAATCTGAAACCGTGTGTGTGTGAAATCAGCCCGAAGTGTTTAGAATCTGTCAGGATGTGATGCACTGTGGTTCGTTTCCTCTGGTAGTCTCGCCGGTCCAACTCATTCTTCATCTGAAACAGAGCGTCTGTCCCCGATACTGATCAGAGTCAAAGAGGAGGAAAAAGAAACTCAGATTTGTCTCGTTGTGCGTCTTTGCCGTACCTCCACCACCCGGGGCACCATCAGCTGAACTGGTCTGGCCTCCACACTGATGCTGCACTCTGATCCCAGATCCACCCGGTGCTGCTTCATCTCCAGGATCTTGTTGGCCACTGATGACACACAGGAATTAATAACATTTAATTACTCGTGTTCTGCCTGCAAAAATATGTTTTGATGCGTTTAGTTCAGAGAGATATTTTCCTGTTCATGCAGCTCCCAGAAGCCTCAGAGTCAAACGCTGTCAGCTGGTTTCTGGCATTTTCAGGGGTGGAAGTAACTAATTACAAATACTCAAATTACTGTACCCAAGTAGTTTTTTGGGGTACTGGTACTTTTGAGTAGATTTTCAAGTCTGTACTTTTACTTGAACTTAAGTCTGCATTACAAGCTGTAATCTACTTAGGCCAATATGACTTTTAAAAGTAACCGTTTGTGATCAGATCACCTGACTGGCTCCTAAAATGCAGACGAAAGTTTTGGATGTTAATTCAATGAAACCAGGACAGACAAATATAAAAGACAAAACAAAACGCTGTGGCAGCACATCTGGAGTAAGGATGTTCATGATTAATCATTAGCTGTTGGGAATGTAACCAATTCAAAATAAATGATTAATTGATTGTTGGTGTTTTCAACTACTTATTCAGAAAAACAAAAAATTTGCCGCTCTAGTGAACCGTGTTAATCCCACTGCTGAGATGTTCAAAAAAGATCTAAAGAATATGGTGTAAGATGCAAAGAAAGGCGAACAAAAACAACTGACAATATCCTGGCTGCTGTAGATTTCTTACTGCGCTCTGTAAAAACTTCTTCCTGTCTCACTGCTCTCTCTATTCCAAAGTTAGCAAACAACAAATTATGAGCCATGTTTTCCTCTTTTTGTGAAATGGTCTAAAATATCTTTGTGAGTGAAAACAGCTCACCGACTTCCTCCTCAAACGTAATCAGCGCCGTCCCCCCCTCCATCGGGTAAACTATCTGCGGATCCATTTCAAACGTCGGCGCGTTGGCTGCCTTTCCCGTCGACCCGCTGAAGTAAACCTTCCTCTCTGGCACAGCTGTGAACACCTGGAATCAAACGGTGCAGAGTTTGTTTTTTTTGTTTTTTACTGAACACGTCCTGGATGAGCGCAGGCGGCGGCGTGCCGAGTGAGATTAACGTACGTCAGCCTGCTCTCTCAGGTGACGCGTCTGAGCCTCCTCCTCCTCCAGGTCTCTCTGCGCCTTCTCCAGGTCCTTCAGCAGTTCTGCCTCCTCCATCTGGAGCAAGTTGAGCCGAACCTACAGGACAGAAAAAACTTCAGTGGAACCCTTATTCAAAGGAAAAATCTGTAATAAATTTACTGTAATAAATCATAAAATGACCATGATGTATCTATATCATCTATACATATCCATATACATCATATTTGATAAAACTCTCCTTTGGTTTATCTCCATTTAATTTCATTTTTTAACTTGTGTGATAAAAATTATAGTAAATTACATTTAACCTGCACAGTGAAGCTCTAACATCCAGGAGAAGGAACAATAAGAAACTTTGTGACTTTAAATAAAGATCCATACCTTTTCATTCTCCATCTTCTCCTTGTTGCGGCGCTTGTCCTCCTCCAGACTCTGAGCCACTCTGTCTGTCCGCAGCTTGAACCCCCGAGTCAGATCCCGCCGGTCGTCTCTGCAGGCAGCCAGCTCCTTCTGCTCCTGCAGCAGCTGCTCATGTTTTTTCTGTGGAGACACAAGATGCATCTTCTTATCTTTTTTTCACTCTCCTGACTTTGAAGGAGACGTGAATGTACGTGACTAAAGCAGGCAGACAAAATAAACAAGAGTTCCTGTTCAAATTCAGAAACATGTTTGAGCATTTTTGGAAAATTGACACACAAACCCACTGAATATTCCCTCTAAATTTATAATTAAGTTTGTCGGTTTTAGTGGCATCTAGCGATGAGGTTTTAGATTGCAAACACTTTGTATCACTCCCCCTTTCAAAGACGTGTAGGAGAACTTATGAGTGTGAGTTACACACCTCACTGCATCAAGTGATCAGACCAAAGAACTAATCAATACTGATCCTGTATGCTAATAGATAACGGCATGATGACAATACAGTGCATGCTTTGAATTTCTTAGGGGAGAGTGGGGTAATGATGAGTGGTGGGTAAGTTGACCCAGCCCCTGAAACTGTGCACATTTGTTGTCATATGACCAGAAATTTAGGAAGCAGCCATTATTTGATTGATTGATTGATTGATTGATTGTAAATTTATTCAGTCATCTTACAGATCAGACTGATGGAACACAAAATTAATTTTTACTTGTAACTAGTTACTTTTATAATACAGCAACTTGGTGAGTAATTCAATTACTTTTTGAGAGCAGTAACTAATAACTATAACTAGTTACTGATTTAACACTTAAAACACAACAGTCAGCTATGCAGTGACAGTTCATTCAACTTTTCTCCTCCATCTATCTATCCGTCTATATCTATCAAATTAAATTGTTAATTTAATTCAGATTAATTTGAAAAATAACTTGGTAAAAAGTGTAAATTAATGTGTATCATTAAAATTAAATGATATTAACTTTATTTCTATAATATTTAAATATAATAATCATTTAATTTCTAATGGCACCATTATATACTTCTACATTACTTTATTCATGCACCACAATAAAGTAATATTTTCAAGTTAAAATATCTTCCAAGAATATATTGATATGTGATTAAAAGCGTTTTTGGTTTTTTTGTCATCACCCCTTCAAGTCTCCATGCCACGACATGAATATTTCTCTAGATCCGTTCCTGCAAATTCAGAATTAGTGTATATTTACAAAAAAACCCAATAAGGTTTATTAATTTGACCACCTTGTGTTTGTACTGTATTCACTAGATTAAGGATTGAAAGGGTTTGCAAATCACTGCACTCATTTTACACACTTTTTTGGCATCGAGGTTGTAGTTAAAATCAAATATATCTCCGGCCTTACAGGATCTTTTCTTTTCTCCATCACACTGGCAGAAATTAGCTTCCATAAGCAAACAACACAACATCAGTTACTTAAAAATCAAGAGTTTCAGTGCACCTTGAAAGTGAGGATTAAAGCCTGGATTCCTTCCAAGGTGTTCTCGGAAGGCTCCGTCACCAGAGAGAAATCCTGAAACAGAAACAAACAGACATATTGTCTCTGAGGCGGAGAACAGGCGCAGGATAAACAATCAGTGTCGCCTCATATTCTTCATATAAATGTCAACGATCCATCACAAATCCAGGGTGTAAAACACAGAGAAACCTTCAGTCATTTTTCATCAGGAAGATAATTTCATAAGTCAAAGTAGAATTTAAATGACATCATAAAAGAAATAAAAATAGAATAAATCCAACAACAATGTTCCGATGATTCTGAAAACAACAGTTCAACCCGGAGAGAAAATAATCGAACAGGAACATTACAGATACATTATTTAATGAACAATAACAAAACAACAACGGGAAGGATCAAAATGACGTCTCACCTCATCTGAAGACATAGTGAAAGTAACCTGCAACACGATACAGAAAATATTAAAGAGTGTATTAAATGTGCCGATAAAGATATAACTAAAAAAACACAGTGACACAATAACGAGAAATGTTATTAAAATATAAACTTATTACATAAACACACTGTGGGCCCTGTTTTCACATGAACAACATTCCGGCTCAGCTTCTCTCAACGTGTTTAAAAACGTCAGAATAACTTTAAATAAATCGGATTTATCTAAACTTATGGCAACTTAAACCTTCATGTTACACCTAAACTACCGTTTAACTGATGTGTTTAACTAAACTTGACATTTTCTGGTGTTTATTAAAAGCGTGTTTCGATCAGAACTCACCTCCTGTCGACGGTCGGTCGGTCTCTGCTGCTGTAAAATCACACTCATTCTTTCACTTTCTGTTTCCCAGCAGCACGTGAACGTCTCTTTTTGTCCATCAGGAGGCGCTGCAGCGATTTAATCTGAGACGTTCAAGTCATGTCGCGAATATAGCTTTTTCAAAAACCTTTATTGTATCATTTTCCAACCAGACAATTAAAAAACTTTAACGGATTAAAATGTTTTAATAGATAATTTTGGTATCTTACTAATCATAATGATTAACTGACTATTGCTTAAAGATAAATACATATGAATTTGCAACCCTAGTACCATGTAACAATAAAGATATTAAATAAAAAAATATTTAAGATTTTACCAATGTATGTCTATGTCTGTCATAAAAAATACATACTTTCTCTAAATGAACAACTGAAACAGCAAATGTTCCATATCTAACCAAAATAATTTAACACATATGCAGTCATAAAATAAATAAATACACTCGGTTTCAGCAATGCAAACAACACTATTTACATCACTAACGTCTCTGAATTTTAAAGCGCCTGGTTTCCTGGATAAATTAAATGTATAGTTTTTTGTTTGTAATAATGGTCCAAGCCGACTTCTGTAAACGGGACCTTAATGTTACTAACACCTGTGTTCACCTGTCGTGTGTTTCATTTGAAAAAGGTCCAACGAGAAACAAGCCGCAACATCGTCAAAGTACGTCAACTAAAAGTCTTTGTTTTTGCCGCCGACGGGTTCAGATTGTTTTTCAAAGCGTCTGAGAACATTATGGGAATGATCCCGACAGAAACAGAACTTTTAATTCAACAATTAAGATCATTTTTGTTTAACTGAAAACAGCCGCCATGACACTCTTCACTTAATCGATAAAATCTGACCTCGCAGATCTTCTCAAACTCGACAAAAAAAAACCAGAATAAAACTCACCGAAAGCGTCTCTGTTCGTCGTTTCCACTGTTCCAACAATAAGCACCTCCGGTTTGTAGAAATAAATCACAAATTCATCGAGTTGGATGTGAAAATATTCTGACAACCACACAAACGTTCAGACCTCTAGTCAGAAGTCTAATTAGATCAAATGAACATCACCTGTGCAGGTAACGACTTACAAAGAAATGACTTTGAAAGAAATCACCTTTGTAGCTTTAAGAAGCATGTCTGTGTTATTCCTTATACAACTGCAGCAATTAATCGATTATTAAAAATAAACTATTTAGCTAATCAATTAATTTTTGAGTCAAAATTCTCAAATGTGAGTATTGTCCGGTTTCTTTAGTCCTTTATTACATAAAAAAAAATGAATATCTTTGTGTATTTTGATCAAAACAAAACATTTGAGGACGTCATCTTGGGATTTGGAAAACAAGTGATTTTTCACCATTTTTTGATATTTTACAGACCAAACCACTGATTGATTAAGAAAATAATTGTTAGTTGCAGATCTATTTTCTTATTTTCATTTTTTCCCCCCCAAACGTCTATTTACAGAATGCTGATATTATCCACATACAGTACTGCTGTACTTCAATGTTTCCTCGAACATTGACTCAGGTTTCTACAAGGAACTTTGACATTTGGATGATTTTGGAGGCTCCTGTGGACAAAATTGAAAATGTTTCTATATTGAAACCTGCAAAATATATCAAAAATTAAATTATTTAAGTAAAAATCTCCTCTTAATAACTTACAGCTTCCTGTAACTCTGCCTGGAAAAAATGTTAACAGGCTCGTTTAATTTGATTTCATGGATAATACCACCCAGTGACAGCCATTAAAATAATGATATAGAAACAGCTCATCTGACTCATCAAACTGTTTTATAATCAGTTAAAATCTCCATGTAATAGCTTTACTTTTCATACAAAGTTTGAAGTAAATTTATTAAATGTCACATTATTTGTTGACCATTTGATTAACAGCTTGTTTACTGGATGAATTCAGTGGAAATCTTAATTTTATGTAAATAAATTTTGTGAAAAAAAATAGGTGTGATACCAGTGAGAAGTTTAAGACAAACTGTCTGACCAGATGTAATTTAAAAAGTTTGACTTCACCTCTTTGTTGAGCAATGCAATTAAATCTGACAGTTTTGTCTCATCTTGAAAACATTTACTAAATCAATTTTGAATAGATTTCACAAGAATCGACTATACACACGTAGAAAACAGATCAATAATCTAGCAGACTACACATATCACCACAATTTAATTTTTACCAGATTAGGGAACGTGGCAGAGACAAGAAAAATCAAACACTGACAGCTGCCACGACAATAAATCTGGTTTTATTAATGTTGCTCATTTCTCCTCCTCAGCACAATTCAAAAGTTAGAAATTTTCAATAAAGAGTCGACAGTCAAAATCCGTTTTTTAAACATTTATTTGTGAAACTGGGTGAAGTTAGAATCTGAGCTTCTGGAAGAACCACTTGTTCTTGCCCGTCTTGTACCTGAAAAACAGAAAAAACAAACATGATTTTTGTTCTGATGACGTGACCAAGTTTAACTGCATCAAATCTAAACGACATAATCTGCATAATGCCTTCATAAAAAGACATGATTGTATGAGTGAAGCATTTTCTGGGTAAACACTTGGAACAGCCTCTGAAGGTTTGATCAGAACAAACAGATTTGATGTACTTTGAGAACGGATCATTTAAGTTCTCATCAGAAGCGTCACACTAAGGAAAAAGAATCAAACTAAACTATTTGTACTCACCTCTCCTCAAACTTAACCTTGGCCTCCCGCCTGGCTTTGCATTTGAGAGCAGGATCCCTGAAGACGTCCTTGTTGACAACAGTTTTGTCCAGAGGAATATCCACAGAGTATCTGAAGGAAAAGAGGACAACAATTAAGTTGTTAAACCCTCCACTTATCCAACGTCCACTGAGCAGACAGACTTACTTTAGCTTGTTTTATAACTGTCAAAGTTCACATCTACAACTATAAATTTGCTGATCAGCTGGTTGATGCCAAACGAAGATGAGCATCACTTCTCCCTGCTCAGATCCTCATTGGCTGTAGATCTTCAAATCAATATCCAGTCTCAACTTTCTCTCTTGTCTTTGTTCAACAAGGTGTTTACCATCATCATCTGACATTATCCAACACTGCTCCAGAATACAGTGCTGCTGGGATGCCCTATTTTTGCAGGCTGACCCTGAAGTTAACATCGCTCTGGTTCCCTCAACAAAAACTCAACAGGATGTTGGATGGGTGGAAATAAGATCAATGTCAAAGAGTTTAAGACATTTTGTTCAGCAATCTTCACATATGAACACCACTTTTTATGATTTTTGAAACGTAAATGCAAGCACCAGAAGAAAAAGGCTAATGTTAGGCGATGAACTACATGACAGTAGCATCACATCAACACAACTAAGTGACTAATGATCAGCGAAATGACGTTTAATGTCCCCAACAACCTCTGCAGTCTCCTTTAGCCTTTTCTAGGACATGTAAAAGCTCCAAAGTTCACAACTATTGTATTTACTGACAGAGTTTATCATGTAGAACAACACGTGAAAATATCTTAAGCTCAAAAAAAGCTCACCAAAACCTCACCGACTTCAAGACAAAGGAACTGGTGCAAAAATGCTAACTCATTTCCTGGTTTTAACCTCCTATTTCCTGTTATAAATCATCCTATTACATTTTACACATTACTTCTGGCAATCAAACATCTATCAAATGTGAAAAAAGTGAGTTGGTTCCTGCTACAATAAAAGCAGCAGCAGGAGTAGCAGAGTAGGAAGCTAAGCAATGTACTGCAGTGGACCGAGTCAGCAGCAAAAAATGTATTTTATACACCAAACAAAATCAGTTTAAACGTGTTCTGCCTGGTAAAATCCCTGATTTTATCCCTGGAGTCTGGTAGCACAGGAGAGGATGATTTAACAAGTGATGTAACTCAAGTTTCCCGTCACAAAAGGTCATTTCACAGCAAAGTAAAGCAGTGAATAGACAACACACACACAGCAAAACATGGCTAAGCTTCCAGTCTGGTCCTCCTCTCTGCTTCTCCAAACTGGGAGTGTGCCAACCGCCATCTACTATAAGGTAATACTTCAAATAATCTGAACTATCCCATTAAGCTCAGCAATTTGGTATTTCCTACCACAATGCACCTTGGGAGTTGTATTGACTTGTGTTGGCTCTTTTTGCATTTATTCCCACAGGCGTGGACCTTTGACATTTAACTCAAAGCATCAGATATACAGAGTGACTCCATTATGCAATACTGCTTCTGATCATTTAAAGTTTTAGCAGCATGTCTGATTGGTCAGCGCCATTCAAAACCAAAATATTTAATTTGTACTTTAACGTATTTCTCTATGACATGCCACTTAAAGTTTCATAAGACCCAAGTTCGACACAGATGATGAAGAGTTTTCTGTGCATCCAATCTTAATATGCTCCAGCCATCAGTCACCCGTTATAAAATATATATATTTTGCTACAAGAACACATGGATCTAAGTGCTTAGATATGCAGCTAGTAGCAAACAACCAAGACTGACCTGGTGGGCATGAGGTGGTTGTAGTTGAACACCTTGACGAAGGCCTTGATCTTGGACCTCTTGGCAATCTTCTTCTTGCCCATGGTTGTGGTCACCTTACGGGGATAGCGGTCGATGCCTGCGACCAGAGCGTGGCTGTAAGGACGGTCGGTTGTGCCATCATCGATGTTCTGTAGAGAGACATGAACACAAGACTGTGATATACAGACAGTAACTGTCTACAATGGAAAACAGCTGCAACTGTTGAATATGGGGGGGCGGAGTTCTGACAGCAAATGAGTGAACTCGTACATTTACACATAAAACAGGTACATATTCTCAAGGAAATATATTTTACAGACTCATTAAGTTGCCATGTTAACAGTGGGAGCCATGTTTTACCTTCACGATGACAGCTTTGCGCCCGGCGTAGCGTCCAGCAAGGACCATCACCACCTTCCCAGGCTTCATGAACTTGCCCATTTCTGCCACAAACAAAACACAGTCAAGCCTTCTGTCACAAAATCAAATTCAAGACACCACAAACAATATTATTAATGTGAACCTGCCCAAATAAAACTCTCAAATCTGAGAAAGCGTTCAACACTTTTCAGCTAGTTGTGACTGCCTGACTAGCCGGCTAGCAAGTTAGCATTAGCCTCCAGCTAGCGAACGAACAGCTTCAAACGCTCATTTAATTTGAACATTTATTTACGCTAACATACACTAAAGATATGGTTACAGCTGGTTAAGTTAGAGTGAATTAAACTGCACTCTGAGCAGTCTACAGTTCTAAAACTGGGCTCTTTAACTGTCGGTGCACATTAAGACTATCAAGAAGCTGCCATGTTGGATTGAGCCCTCTGGAGAAGAAACGCTTCACAAACATCTAATTTTCTCCCTTCATCGCATAAAATACACGAAAATACCACACTCATCTTAGCTAAAAGAGTGATTGTCGTAAGTGTGATATGATAAAAATTATGAAATTGGCCAGATTTGGGGCGATGTTTGAAGATTGTTTCAAGGGAAGTTCACTCACTGATGCTGTTCTACGGCCACCGCTAACAGGAAAGGAAGCCGAGAAGGTTTTTGTCAACTTTGACCCCACCGATCTGCATACGTCACTTCCTTTTTGTAAAGCGAGTCCTGATCGTTCGTTTTGTTTCCATATATTTTTTAAAAATAGAGTAATCTATAACGCATCGCTCGACTGCTACAATGTTTGTTTGTTTTTTTACGTGATTTTGATATTTTTTAATCCTTAAAAAAAATTTATGAAGGCTCAGAGGACTTCTATTTTGAAGAACTGCTTGCCTGATAGCCTTAACTGCATCATATTCAGTTATTTTTGTACTGTCACCTGGCGCCTGAATGTTTGTGTTTCCCTTTATGAATGAACATATTACTTACCACTGTGAACTGATGCAGAAAGGGCACACATTGGTGGATAAAAAAAAAGGCATGAAACAGTGTGAAATACTTCTTATCCTGAGAACAGATAGGCATCATGTCACTCACATATAAAACAAAAGAGGGATAATAAATTAAAGAAAAACACAACAGAAAAAATAATAAAAAATCAAAATAAACTTATATGAAAAACAAAATTAAGGTTCTTCTACAAAGTTAAAGAATTTCAAACCAATATTCTTCCCCATTAATTTAATTGATACGAAGTAACGACACAGTTCCTTGTGTTTTCAAGGATCTATTTCATGTGTAAATTTGTTTTGAAGAATAATAATTACGTTGCTCAGTCTCTCAATCAATCTCTCATAAACGAACCAAAAATTACATTTTCAGGTTGTAATACAGAGAAATCATCAAACTTGGGAAATAAAAACCATTAATAATGATCTTCCTAAAACGCACTTGCAAGTTTACATTCATAAAATAAAAGTTCTTCAATGTGTTTGTTATGATCTAGACCAAACTGATGTCTTCAAATTTCTCCAGAAGGATATATTTTATTAAGAATTTTAAAGTGGACTTTCTCAGTATCATCAGCAAAATATACTTAAATTTTCAAAGTAAAAGTACTCGTTATGCAGAGTGGCCCTCTGTCAGTGTGGTTTTATATTATTATTTGATCAATACAGATGCATTACATTATATCCAGCATTCTGTGTTGTAGCTGGTTAAAGTAAAGCTAATTTTAACTACTTTAAATAAAATCGGCTATTTCTAGAGGATTTTACTTATGGTGAAGGAAACACTTCTGCTTTTGTCCACAGGGGGCTCAAAAATCAACACAATATCAAAGTTCCTTGTTGTGGCTTTAAATCAATTCAATCAGAAAAATAAAGACAGATCTTATCTCCCAATACCTCATAAAAATGCTACACAATAAAAGTTATTTTTACAGCAAAAGGAAATTTGATCCATGTGGAAAATTTGTGAGGAATTGATGCTCAGTGGCAGAGAACAGTAACTTCTCCAATATAAGTCTGTTATTCTAAAAAATTAAATACATCACACAATCTTACAAAATAAATATCCCACAAACATATATTCTAATACTTTATTAACAATTTGCAGATGTCAGAGCAAATAACAGAAAATACACCTAACTTGCTAATTTTATTTTGGTAAATTTCAGTCCAAGTTTTAATTATTTAATTTAATATTATATTAACTATTTAATAATAAGTATTTTTCAGCTAACACATGCAATGGATGTCTCATTCAGGATGGTGTCACCTTTGTTCTGCATGATGTGTTCAGATGCAGTTGGAAAATAAAGTTTCCATCACAACAAACCAAAATCTATAACATGTAAAGTTTTGTTTCTTGATGTTTTTAAAACAGAAAGAATGAAGACTCATAAGCAGCACAAAGGTTCATCTACAATGTTTAATTTGTTTACAGCTGTACGTATGCATTAAACATCATAAAAACCAAATAATTAACAAATAATTCCCAATATATTATTTGTGATTAAAGCAATGAAATAAAAATAACAAATAGCAAAATTTAAATGATTCTCAGTGTGTCTATTGTTCCCAGACTGAACGATTACAGTTCAGCAGCTACTTTAACAAAGTGTTCTGATATGATCCATCTGCTCCGGCGTCGAGATAAAACATGCAGTCCAATAAATAAACGTCTCTTTACATAAATCACAACATAACAACTGAACAAAACACAACAAAAAATGGGAAAATAGGAAGCAAAACATAGAATTATGTCTACTACACATCGCCCAAACAGAACACAAAGATTCCATTTAAACAGTAACATAATATAAAGGATAAAATGTGTCTGTAGGTGCACTCGAGTTACAAAGTGCAGGTTTTTATCTCAGGAAAAATAAATGCAGTGTTGTTTTATCAGCATGCCTGCTCTCAGAGGTTTGATACACACACGTGGGCCGAGGAACACTGAAGTCAGCAGGGAAACACACAGCAGATATGAACTAACCTCAGTTTAATAGCATCTATGGTTTTTACATTCAGTGTTTAAGGAGATCAGACGTGCAGCTCAGCTGTCTCAGGAAGATAAAAACTATTTACTCTGATAAACAAGAAAAAAAACCATCCTACAATCATGTTACACAGGAGATGTAAGTTATTACATCATTAAATAAATCATACAATATCACTGTCGTTTAAATATAACTACACCTGGAATAGGAGAGAAGCAGCAGTTCATACAGGGTCTAACTTGTTCACACACCTGATAAAAACGTGCAAGAGGAGATAACAGCTTCAGAGAGTCGAGAGCGCGCAACGGCTGCATAATGTCACACAACACTTAAATGTCACGTTTGTCCCGTGCATCGAGATGGAAACTGTAGGACCTTCGGTCATTTCAGGTTGACCTGAGTGCTGCTGTTTAGATCGACCAAATCTGCTACACGTGATTCACCACCAAAATAATTCAACAAGCACCAACAAGGACCGAGACATCACAGGCTCCTGGTTACTGTGTGTAAACCACAGTATCAAGAAAAGTTTCTGAGCTTCCTCCTGGATTGTCAGAGCAGCAAACGGGGCTGCAACCGACTCAGAATTTTATCAGCCAGGTTGAATTTGGCTGTTCAATATGAATATTTCTTTTTATCATACAGACCATCAAGCAACACTTTACTGAACAGCAAGGTTTTTGAACAGGGTTCAGTGGGACATTCAGGGTGAAAATGATGTTCGCACAATTTAATAGCTTTGTTAAATACTCAATTCTGATTGGTCAATCGCAGTATTCTAAGGTCTATTATTTCTTTATAACAGACCGTTGCTATGAAGAACAGGCCGTTGCTAAGGACACAGTTCAATCATAGACTCTGAAGGAACAATAAAATCATTTTTAGATCAACAAAATCCTTTTTAAAATCAATATTTTGTGTCAGTTTATTGATTTGTTTTGGTACGTATCCATGCAGTAAACAGTCGGGGTCCTGCGTCATCCCGTCAGGGTTTATTTCACAATAATGACCTGCTCACCGTACGTTATCGTCGTCATCAGAGGGCGCACACGTAGGCTCTGTGCAGACATCCGCATGCCTCCAATTTGTCGTGACCACACGGATTTTTCCGCGCGGCCACTACGCTACAACAGGCTACAGATAATCGTCTGCACGTGTGTGGAACACGTCCTCCAAGTGAATTCAAGAACGTTCTATAGATAGAACTACTAAAGCTAAAACAGAGGCGGCGCAGCGGTGTGTCATAAGACACGCATCAAGCAGGGTCCTGCAATTTCAATATTGAATTGAAAATTGAGCGAAATCTTTTTTTTTCCTCTCCACACCCGCCTACTTGTGGCATCTGGCGCGTCTGGAGAAAGAACAACACTGATAAGACGACACAGCGTAGCTTACCGGCCGTTATATAACACATAATACCAATAAAGATTTAGATTTTTTGATAGATTTCGGATCGGTATGTGGATATGTGATGTCAGTCTGATATAGATGAATGAATTACATCAGTATCTGCCTCAAATACTGATATTGGATCAGTCCCGTCTCTAGAAAATTTGGCGAAGCTGGAAATAAGACGGGGATGGCACTTTGATGGCCGTGGACGAGCGCCTGGCCACCACCGGGGTGGGGCTTGTACATGCGTGGTGTGTTTTAGCATTTGCGCGTTCTGGAGAATATTTAGCCCTCTGAGTTAATGTGTGCTCACTACATTAACTATCAGAAATGTGCAACATTCAAAGAGAAGCCAGAGACCGTATCGTATTGAGTTGCTGTGAGCTGCAAATGAACCACCTCTAAGCAGAAGGCCTGTCTTCACTCCAGGCAGCTGCCTCTGTTTCAGAACCACTACATGTCCCTGGTGTCCGCAACTGTCTTCGCACGCGTTGAGAGTATGATCCGAGCTGTCTGCAACCATCGCAGACATCTTCATCTGCTCGACTTGAAGAATCTCAGACAACTGAGGCGTCTCTGACTGATGTCCAACCTCTGTCTTTGCTGCATAGGTTAGAGCGCTATCATGGTCACGGGGGATGATACTGTTTGATGAGCACAGGTCACAAAGGTCAGGAAGGCTTCACTAAAGGTGAGGTAATCTCAGTCTCCGTTCTAAGGCATGTTTACAGTACAAGTAGCATTGTCATCTTGACATTTTGGCATCTGGTGGGATTTGAAGATTATGGTCGCTTATGGCTGAAGCTCACACCACATAATCATCCATGCATGTACTGTAGACATCACACTTAACTTTATATGAGTGACTACTTAATAACCTTAAATAAGGTTAGATACAGTCATGCCTTTGGTCCTGAATGCCAGTAAGAGCAGTGTTGTTTAGCTGATAAAATACTTGATTTCTAAGAGATGAATCTATAATTTTCATGGATTTGGCTCCTCCTCAGAAAGCATCCTTAATGTTCTTCAGCTGCCGGACAGCCAGGTCCACTGGGAGGTTGAATTTGAGGTGGCTGATGCGTCCCAGGATCCGCAGGGCTCCTTCGAAGCCGGTCTGGGCCATGTAGCTCCAGGACTGGTAGTGTGGGTGTATCAGCGTCCCGGACTTACACAGCAGGTTGAGCCACGACACCAGGCGCTGCTCGTTCAGAGCCATGCACACCAACGCTTTGAACTCTGTGTCTGGTCCTCGTTTGTAGCGTCCGTGCTCCTTCAGCACCGTGTGAATGGCCCACAGGAGAGACTGTTTAGGGGTGATGGTCACCGGGCCGCCCCCTACAGGCAGGCTGAAGGACTGCGAGAGCTGGCGGGCTGGCGACTCCACGAAGGCCTTCCCGTTTTTGGAGTGGTAGTATTTAACAAAGAGTTCCCACGGGTGCATGGTCTGCGGGGCGGGTCTGTAAGGCAGCAGGCAGGAGATGGGTGCCAGGACCAGGCTCATGGTCTGCGAGGGTGAGAAGAGGCCGTGAGCCAGCAAGTCTTTCAGAGCGAACGCCAGCTCCTTCCTCACGGTCGCCGTGAGCTCGTCTCGAGGTCCCAGCGCCGCATTGCTGGTGA
This sequence comes from Lutjanus campechanus, assembly GCA_027495735.1. Lineage (NCBI taxonomy): Eukaryota > Metazoa > Chordata > Actinopteri > Lutjaniformes > Lutjanidae > Lutjanus > Lutjanus campechanus. The sequence goes on from JAJHUR010090742.1 coordinate 23,218, forward strand.
AGTTGACGACGTGATCGAGGGAGGACTGTCTGCACGAGCCCAGCACCCGCACCTTATCGACAGCCGCCTCCAGGCGCTGCAGCAGGGGCCCGTAGTCCTGCCCTGTCGACTCCTGGGGCCACATGCTCTGAGGGACGTGGCCGGGCGCGCAGCCGAACTGACTCACGGCGAAGATCTGCAACACGGCGAGGGCCTTCTGGATCAGCTGCAGGCCGGTCTCTCGCATCTTCTGGGCCTGCTCTGGATCCACTGCAGTGAGAAGTGAAGAACCACAAGAACATACTTATAATGGACAATAACAACATCTCTCATAACCTGACTTTTACAAAGAGCTTACTGAGTGCTCATCAGTTACAAACAAACATTTATGTCACTAGTTGAACAGTAAAGCTGAACGGACTGACCTTTCTTCTTCACTCCAGGAGTTCTGGCATTGGTCCCTGCTGCTTGTGGCTGCTGGTTGTGTGCACCATCTGACAGGAGAGGGTTCCCCACCTCATCTAACGGAGGGAAAAGCAAAGTCATTTGTTAAGTCACTAAAGAAAACGAGCAGTGAAACAGGTCATTCTTTGTACCGTATCTGAGACTGCGTACCCTGGATGAAGTTGATGAACATCTCCAGGTCTCTGATCTGGGTTTTGAGCTGATCCACCAGCTGCTCTTTGACTCGGGCTGGGTTCACTATCTGAGCAATGGCAGCGTCCACCCGCTGTCTCAGCTCCTCGGGCGTCAAGTTCCCGATGTCCTCGTTAAGGTTGACGTCCAACTTTTTGATCAACTCGTCGATGATGACCTGAAAAAATGTAAAGAAGACAGATCGGAGATTAAAGAACAGACGAACTAAAGCCCCATCTTCTGACAATAAACAAGGGTTACTGCGCTGCATTCACAGGCTGACTTTTTATGAGGGAATTTTTAGCCTTGGAAGCAGCAAAAAGGAACAGAACAAAGATATAAGAGCAGGTTGTGGATGTATTTGGATAAGCTCTCCAAACATCCAAATATGAGAAACCTGACGACAAACTAAGACTAAAGCCTGAAGCATTTTAAGAGCAGATTGACTTGTTGCACCTGATCTGAAACAGGTAAACACCACGTTATGTGCTTAATATAACAGTCAAGTCAGAATAATTTAGGTTTAACATAAGCTTGTACATTATGTCTGTTGGGCTTCTCTTTTGATATGTTTATCACTTTCTCTAATTATTAAATTCAAGGATTAAAGCCTGATTAGAAAACCTGTAGCTGATGTGACACATCATCCAGGGCTCAACACTGTCTGTGGATTATGTTGAGTAACCAGGTCAGGTTTTCTGCAAAGAGACGATGCTTTTGAGTTTTTTGGTGCTTATTTTGGTTATTTTTAGTCATATTATGTTGGAGAGAAGGCAGCCATCTCTACGGCTGATATCTCCAAAACTTACACACAAAAAAACTAGATGAATAAATAGCACTCCAGGCCAGCTGTATGTATTTCTGATTTCTTTGAAAAGTATTTATTTGGGGTGCACACTTTTTATATGTTAAAAAGAGGTTGCCACTGACGGCAGCCAAAGACCATGAACTCATTTCTCAAAGCGGTTGCCAATAGCAACCTGGCATCCCTGACTGCTGAGCTCTGTGAACACGTGACAGCGTTGAACCCAGTTCCAGTGGCGAGCGTCAGATTTTTCCCACCTTCTGCCTCTCCATGACGACAGACTGCGGCAGCGAGTCGTAGCTGCCCTCCTGATAGGCGAAGCGCTCCAGGTCGTCCAGCTGTGTCTTCAGCTGGAAAATGAGATCCTTCTGTTTCTCCCTCTGAGCCTCCAGGCGCTCCCTCTTCTCCCTCTCGCTCTGACAGGAGAAACAAACACGGTTACTTTAATGTCTGCAGACGGAGAAGTGACCACAACAACACAGTGAACACCGTGTACACGAGTTTGACTAATGTGGAGGTTTTACTACTGAAACCAACATCAATATTTAAGATTCTAAGCAGGATCCAAAATTCACTTTTTGTCCATCGACCAAATGGACAAAATGGACAATCAATAGATTATCATTGTTTTTTTAGGCTGGTGAGTTGGGATCTAAATATATCAAACATCATTATTACAACATTATTATTTAATTTAGTGAAAATTCATTAATATGGGAGAGTTAGAACAAAGGTACTGGTGGAAAAAAAAAAAGTTTTTGCATTTTTGTTGTAATTTTCGACAAAGGTCACAACATTTACACAAAAATACACAAACCAGAGTCTCACAGAGACGTCAGGCATCATACTCACCAGATCCCCCTGCAAGAAAAGCATGCGACAGGGGAGAAATGACATAAAAAGACATTTAGGGCGGAGCATACGATGACCAATAATTGCAAACAATTATTCCGTGAGTCTGAGGTTTGGCTTCAGTTAGGACTGAGAGTAAAGAGGCTCGGAGTAAACAGTGGTGAGAAGCAGGTTGTTTCACCACCGTTGTGTACACAGAAGCCTTTATTAAACAGATAGTGATCTGCTCGAGGCTTTTTTCATTGAACCTGCAGCCCCGTGAGTCACACGCTTGTGGCAGAAACCAACATTTTCCGACGGAGATAAGAGATCTCTGGGAACAAAGCCGGGGTGGGCGCAGCAGCCTCCAGCGTGACGCAACGAGCACAGTTTAATCAGCTTTAATAAGAAACCCCACAGCCAACGAGGCGAAGGTTCAACGCCACATACGCTCACTCTGGGTGTCAAGATTTATATCTATTTATATCTATACATTCATGTCAGATTAATGCTGGAGTGATCACTGTGAAGATTTTCTCAATCGTTGATTATTAGTGGTTTAAAAAGTAACAACATAGTGAAAAATATCAGTCCGTGACATCTGCAAATTGCCTGTTTTGTCCAGTTAACAGCCTAAAATTAAAAAAATATACAGTTAACTGACACATAAGATGAAGAAAAGCAGCAAATCCTCTCAGTCAGGAGGCTGACAGCAGAGAATTATCTGCACTGTTGCCTCAAAAATAACTTTAACAATTAACAGATGATCTGATTAGTTGCAGTTTATTTGATGAATCAATTTATCAATAAGCAGGGATCATTAAAATAGGAAAAACTAAATAATGGACCTTCTATCACTTACATTTACTGTGCAGTAGTTATGTGGTTATTGTTGAGTCTCGTCACAGAAAATAAAGTTTATTTATCTCTCTGGTTTTAAAAGCTGGTTTTCTGTTCTCTTATTTGCTTTTACCAACTTGGTCATTACGTCCACGTTACTGATGATTATTTATTAAAGATATTAGTTAAAATATTTTGTGGAAGCACCAATACTCATGAATAGTCCTAAAATACTGTCACAATATTGAAATATTTGATCAAAAATGTGTGTTTTTTTTAATTTCGCCTTACTTTATGTGGCAGTTTAATCCACAGCAACGCATCATATAAGATAATCAATCACTATCTGAGAATTTATGGTGTTATTTTAGAGAAAATGTGTTTATAAAGCTTTAAAATACTGAGATATTTACAAATCATACCGCCCAGCACTAATAAAAACACTGACATCAATACTACATTTATAATGTATATTCAAACTAATATGCTTATTTATACTCCCCATTTTACACAATTACTGTTTATGTACACTGCTGTTAGGACTATATATATTATAAAATAATGTCTGATTTGATTGTTTGTCAAAGCATTTAATTTGAATATGGGCAAAATGCTCTATATATGCCAAAGTATATTTGAGGAGTTTTTTTGTTTAACTTTACTTGAAAAAATAAACGAACATTTTAGTGCTGCAATGATTAATCACTTTTTAGGATACAAAAATGTGAAATTAACAGTTATCTTATCGGTATCGGCCATAAGAAGGAGGAAATGATCGGTTATTAGTATCGGCTGTTTCTATTTTTCTCTCTGTTTGTATTTCTTAATAATATTCCTCAGTGTGTTTAACAGAGTTAGGGTGCAGGATGGTGGAGGTTGTATTTTGTGGTGTCGGACCCTCACCGAGTTCTCCAGCTGTTTGGCGTCCTGCGCCCTGCAGCCCACCACATGCGGGCAGCCCCTGAAGGCGAACTCCTCCAGCTCCACCAGCATCCTCTCCTTCTCCTCGCTCTGGGCGTGAACTATCTGCTTCAGTCGGAACTGAACCTGAGCGAAGTGAGACGTGAGAGCGAGGAGAGACGAGTTCAGCTGGTCCTGCTCCGCCTCCAGCTTCTCCAGCCTCACGGCCATTTCCTCCTCGGTGGCCGAGCTCGAGCCTCTCTGCGTCGGCTGGCCGGCGGTCCCGCTCCCGCTCTCATCCTCGGGACTGGCCACAGCGCCCACCGGTGCCCATCGCTCCCCCGCGCCGGCGAACACAGCCTCGCTGTCCGAGGCTGACAGCTCCTCCATGGACATGTCGGGAGACTCCAGAGGTTCGTCTTCGTCTCCGGTTTAAGGACACTCTGTCCCCGCCGTTTGTTTTCTTCTGCTGCGCAGACGACAACAAGGATCACCACCGGAGAAACAGGTGCATCGCCAT
>JAJHUR010090743.1:0-25311 GCA_027495735.1 Lutjanus campechanus
ACACACACACACACAGTCTAGCTGTTAAACCCTGATGGAAAGACTTTGGCCATACAGAGCGTGAGTCTGTCCCAAGGTGTGCTCTTCCTCTACTTGGTGTTTAGGGCATTGCCACAACCTTTAAGATGATATTAAAGGGATAGCACAGATTATTCGATATGGGGCTATATAGAGTACTCAATAGTCAATGTGTTACCCACAGTAGATGCTGGTCAGCATGGCCCCAGTTTGGAGAAGCAGAGAAGAGTATCAGCATGGAAACTACGCAATGAATTGCTGTGGACAGGGTCAGCCACAAAAGGTATTTTAGCCACAAAAAAAGGTCTCACCTGAAAAAAACTCAATATCAGTGCAAGTGTACATTATATTTACGCTATTTTCAAGTGCCTCATACAGTGCCACTTCAAATAGTCCGAACTGTCCCTTTAACGTGTGTTCCTGGGAGAACCTGCTTATCCAAACTTGGTTCTGAATTTGAGATGGGCTCAGGGTGATGGATTTAACAGTATTCGGTGAATAGGAGCGTGTGTGTTAGGTAGTTGTGTTATCTCCCACTACTGAGCTCGATCCGCTGAGAGCAAAACAAAATAAAATCATATCTGTATGATTCCATTCCAGTCAAAGTTGGTGAACTGAGGGGAAAAAAAGCAATCTCTCTCTCATACTTTCATCTTTCTCTGTTTATCGCTTTTCCCTCCACCCTACGGACCTCACAAAAACACGTGCACACACACATGCAAACACGTGGATACAGAGTCAGCGCAGCAGGTTTTTCTGGTAATCACTGTATCAGTCATCCTTTGTGAAAAGGAGGTAAATTCCCCACATGGGGGAGTTTGATCAATGGCAGAGACATGTAAATCGATCCGGACATAGTCTTTGTTAGCTTGCTAGTCCTTATCCTTTATCCATCTCCCACCCTTTCAAATCTTACTCATTACGCCTTCACATCCATGGCCAATACTGACACTCCTCCTCCTCCTCCTCTTCCTCCTTCTCCTTCGTTTATTCTCTGTATCTTTCATTCTTTCTCTCTAATCATGTCCGTGATGTGTGCCTGTGCTGCTGACAGATCCATCAGGGTGCCACTTAGACCTGTGGCAGGCTACATCATTTCACACTAACAGACATGTCCCTGGATAACCTTGGTGGTAATAGAGTCTAATGGCAGAGGTCCACCACACCATGAGGTCAAAGGGTATAATCATGAACCTCTTCAAAGATACTGCATGGGCTGATAGGTGGGATGGAGTGGGACGGGCTGGGGAGAGGGTAAAATGTGTGTGTTTGTGTGTGTGTGTAATATATGTGAATGGTTGGTGTGTGTTTGTGCAGAAACCCTCTGCAGGGTGAGCGATTTATCAGTGACGGGCAGGCAGAGGATCCCTTTGGCAGCCATGTTTTTGTGTCAGCCGTCTTAAGTGTCTTTTTGCCATCTCGTCCATTCTGTCACTCACTCGCCAAGCGAGGGATATTTCATACGAGAGGGTCGGTAAGGTGACCTTGGATTGTGCAGAGATGTGAAATGTGGATTAATGAACTGGTTTTCACAGACTAGGGGGAAAAATGCAGAACAGAGTGTAATGATTAGATCTGAAGGTCATGTATATCAGTTACAAGAGTGTATATCTAATAACCTACAGTCACCTATATATTTGCATGTGAGTTAGAATTGTTTCTAGTTTCAAGTGCAGCACAGGAAGATAAACATGCTAGAGAAATTTGTATTAAATGCCATCTGCTGCCCTATCTGGTCTTTTCCTTGCTGCCAAACGTAAATTAAAACACCAATCATGTAAATTTGGATGATTAAAATGTTGCAGTCTATTTGAGTGTCATTCATTTGATTGATTAGACAAGAAGAAAGTTGACCTGAGAGCAAAATGCAACACATTCAAACCTAAGGCCTTGTTCAGACCTGGTATTAACATGCATCCTGGGAGATCTGATCACAAGTGAAGAGCTCTGAGTACAGGTGAACAGGTTTGAGTAGGGACCACCTACTCAGCTGACATCCTGTGAGTACATCATTGGGTTCACTGTAATGCAAATTACATGTTCGGGCTGTCTTACCTTCAGCTAACGTTTGTGAACACACTAGTAACCACAATTTCCCCAGATTCCATTAAAAAAATCGTGCTATTTTGAGAGTTGCTGAGTGAGGAGAAACTTTACAAACTTTGTGAAACACTGTCCATGACAAATTCTTAATCATACAGGCCTTCTTTTAAATTCAGCAAATGCCAAGTTATTTCTTTATTTGTGGAAAAACGATTGTGTTTGTTTGACCGACCATATTATTGGCTACTTCTGTTGAGCCACTAGTTAAAAACAACAATGCATTTTACAAGTGTGTTTATTTGCATATATAGCAGGGAAGTGAAATGGCTACAACAGATTCTTAATCATTTGTGCTTTCTTGTAAATTCGGCATTAAATGGAATACATTAACTTGTTTCTTTCCTAATAAAAAACATTGTCTTGCCGTGAAGAGCAGGGGAGCACATGTTTACTATTACTGACTCTGTCATTATTGCTTTTCTTTGTCATCTGTGATGTCAAAACATCAGATTTCCAAGTGTGTGTTGTGTACATAGTTGAATTACAAAATCCCAGCATACCACGGAGCACCTCTGCTGGACTTCTGACAGTGCAGATAAAACATGATGCTTGCTGTGGGCTAATGGAGGAGTTTAATGTGACACTGTGCTAAAAAAAAAGGGATAAATGGTTAAATCTTTATTTTTAACAACCAAATGGACAGTAATGGACATTCAACTGACAAAAGTTGTTTATCTGCATATAGAGCAGGGAAGTGAGATCTGATCCCAAGTAGTAACCTGAATGCCAGGTGTGAATTCACGTACTTAGAGCTGTCCACTTGTGATCCGATCACGCAGGACGCATGTAAATACCAGGTCTGCACAAGCTTTCAGAGAACTACAACACTGGTGGTGGATTTGGTAAGTGTAAAGTTGAGTAAAAACAACTTAAACAAAGAAAGTGAGTAAATGAATGACTAATGAAGATTATTTAGTGCAATAATTCAGGCGGACAGTGGTGATTGGCTAACAGTGATTCAGTCACTCAACTAATTATCTCCACATATGAATACATGGCCTATTCATTGACACATGAGCCTGGTCAATAGTTAAGCGGGTAGAGGAGTCAATACTGGACAGAGAACAGGTCACTAGCTAAGACCGGTCAAGTGAAACAACCCAAATTAGCTTGCAACTTTGTAAATAAGTTTGAAATAGCTCTAATAATGTAATCAGGGAGTTCTTTTAGTTTCCGCACTTGTTTATTAGCTCTTACACTGAGCGTGGGTTACATAAAAGACACATTCTTGTTCTCTGAGGGAGCTGTATATGAATAGTAATTTACCCTAAAAATGACAAACCACATGTACAATGTGTTTGTGCTTTGTTGCCAAGTACAGTGTGTGAATGAGACCATGAGGGAGAAAGAGAGAGAGAGAGAGTATGTTCCTGAGTGTGTGTTAGCACAACAGAGTCATTAGCAAACAATCCCCACAGGGATGTAGATGAAGGAGCTGATGAAGTTAAAAGTATCTTGCTTTAGATGTTCAACGCATTGACCGCAAAAGCCCAAATATACATCAGGATCTGTCCCAAACTCATTAACACTGCCAAGTCTGAGCCAATGTCCCTGTTTATTTGCAGCAGCTAAAAGTGGTAAATTTATGCCCGATCCACAAATTAATGTAGCCTGTGCATAATGTTGAAGCCTCGTAACAAGTTAGCATACAGTATAATCAAGATATAAAGGAAAGTGTTGAATACAGAGGAGTTAACTCTAGTTCTATGAGTACATGGACAGCTCTCAACCATAACCATTTACACAGGAGAACTGTCTTTGTTACTGGCAGAATATAAGTAGTAGTATAAGTAGTGATATTATTATTCACCCTAGTGGTGGCAGTGAACTGACACTCTACTTACTACCATTATAAGGTATGTTCTCAATATGAAGTGTCTTATTAATATGATATAAATTGTTTTTCACAGAAACCGAATAGCAAAACATACAGGTCAGTGACAGTTCATGGTTTGATGAGTGCACTACAGGCATATTAAATTGGCAGCCCAAGGACCAAATCCAGCCCTTTAACATCCTCAGTTCAGCTCTTTGATCATTTATGAATCTAAAAAATAAAAAGCATATGATTTTGATTTTCTTTAAATAACATGCTAACACTCTAAGTTTATGGTTTATATTAACCGCAGACCTTATTTCAGGCATCTAACCAAAAACCCATTAAAAAAACTCACTGAATTCACAAAGAGGGAACCAGAAATGCTAATTTGCTAACTCATTTCTGAGTTTTAGGACTCATTCCTGCAGCATTCATTTATTAGATTCAATTTCGATTTTATTAGTAAGCTAATTAGCCTACTCTTTGGTTGTGTCTGTTGTTAAGCACAGAGACACGTATTACTTTAAAATGTTTTAACCCAGGCTGTTTAAGCACAGGGGATTTAGGAGAGCCAAACTGAATGAAAAAAAAACCCCAATATCTTAAATGCAACATTGTGTTTATTAAAACAACAAGCTACATCTAATCTATGATTGCAAAGGTACATTATTGTTTTTTTCCCTGTACTTTTGTTTCTTTTCTAATTGTGAAAACCAATTAAGTGGAGAAAATCCTAACTTTGCAGGTCAGCCATATGAAATCTAACCGTCCAGCCCCTTTCAAAACAAACTCAAGTCTGGCTTTTCTACAAATTATGATTGAATAGGCCTGGTCACCAGATCCAAACCAACTCGAACACCTATGAAAGATTCCAGAGACTTGGAGATTATGCCAATCGGTGCTGCTCTAACAGCTTGTGGTGGCTCAAACCTTACTAAGACAGTTTAAGTTGGCTTTTCATTTAATTTGTCACCCGTCTGTATATGTCACTTCATATTACAGTAAAGTGGGGTATTCTGCACCTGTTTACTATGGTATCTGTAAATTCCTGTTTACACTGTCAGATCAGTGAATAAAATTCTTGTGAAAACCCGTGCATTCAGTTGATACATTTTTGGATCTTCACCATCAGGTGTTTTGATTGGCTCACGAGGATTAAATGCCTTCAGTTTATGACTGAGTACAGTTTCTGTGGACACAGCCTGCGTGTGTGTGTAAGTAGGCGAATAAGCAGCCTTGTTGGCAGTGCTCTTTGTGACATGCTTGTCCACAAGCTGTGATTCACCCTACAACCCTGCCTGTCTGATGCAAGACTATTAGAGACCAAATCCCGCAGCAAGAGGACAGACAGAACCTTACGGTGACTTGTGTGTGTGTGTGTCTTTGTTGACTGAGCAACTAGACAATGGTCATGGAGCTGTCATTCAAGGAGTCATTTATAGTATTTGTGACTTGCACACAGAGATGCATGCGCACACACACATGCATATTAAAAGAAATCATACAGGAATTGAATGGAATCCACTAATCTTGTCTCATTAAGTTAATGATGTGACGGCCCTCGGGCTGTCTGCTCCTCTCTTGCAGGTTTGAGTGGCCTGATTGGTAGGCAGGGCTGTACACCTAAGAGCAGTTTTTGTAAATAAATCAGTTAATTCAAACTTATCCTGGATGAGCCCCAAATTTGTCTTGACCAGCTCAAAAGGCCATGGCAAACAAAGAAAAGACCCCAAGGATAAGCTTAAATTAACTGAACAAACCTGCAAAAGAGGGACAGATTGACACAACCAAACACACCAACACAGGGCCATCACAATGTAAATATACAAGTTGTATTTATTCAAGTCAATTAAACTTAAAATTTCTAGTATTTATTTTCAGACCACTTCAGAACTTTTGAACATCAGATCTTCTATTTTTACAGTGTGCACACACACACACACACACACACACACACACACACACACACACACGCACGCGCACACACACACACACACACACACACACACACACACAGAGTGACTGAATAGAAATAATCGTTTTAACGTTTACTCTTTTCTAAAATCTCACACTGTACCAGCAAAACATTTTTCTAAAGCTACTTTGTATGTATTTGTGCATTTATCAGAGTTAATGAAGACAAGGACAAACTGCTGCAGGTTAATATCTCACATTACATGAGTGCACAGGCCAATACAAAGCAGAATACCACTCACAAACACATACTGATAGACAACATGTTGAGATGGAGTGCGCTGGATGTGTGTGTCTTTAAATGGAAGCAGCATGATATAAAAACAGCTGACAGAGACAGATTTGGAAGTAAAAAAATTGAGTTTTTTTTCCTCTCAAGGGGACATGATGTACCTATTCAATTATCAGTCCCTACTCAAACAAGACGGATAAAAGATGATCACAATACCCCATGGCTGAGAAGAAACGCTCACAAAATACACTTCAGTGGGTCCACAGGTAATATAAAGGGGTAGGAAATCCCAGTGCAAAACAAAGAAATAAACAAAGGCATGAAAAAGAAAACCGAACTTTGAAGGGGAACTTTGCTGATCTTCCCATGAAAGCATCGCTCCACTTAAGGTTAGAAGAATTGGATAAAATGTGCCCTTCACTCACAAAGGAAAAGCGAAAAAAAACAAAAACAAAAGCGACACCAAAGCAACAACAAATGAAAAAGCAAACAAAGCTTTCTCATCTATCTGACAACACAGCGGCTTGTGCCTTTGAAGACAAGAAACAAATACCATCGGTTTAGACGTCTGTCTGTCTCCTGTCGAGCTCAATGGGGGATCCCGCTACATCTTGTGCTCTGCTATCCTCCATTTCATTACTTCGTCTGCACTCCATCTCTGTTTTATCTCGATAAGACATATGAGAGTTAAAATCAGTCAAACAGCCCTGCGTGTGTTTGATGAGCTTTGTCACCACAGCGAGCAGCAGCAGTTACGGTTTTACACGTCTCTCCAGGATGTGTTAGATCCCAAACCACCAGGCAGAGCTGTGTAAAACTCGACGTTTGGTGCCTTCAGTCAATGGTATTTAGCATGAAACATAATGTGACACAGGTAGGGCTGAAAGCTGACATTTCTCCACAATCCCCAAACATCTTGTGCCCTGTAGGTAAAATCTATTGCCCATTTCCGTTTCACCAGAGCTTCATCGACACTAAATAAAGACGGGGGAAAAGAAGTGGATTGATTCGGGAGTGGTGATTGGAAACGAAATTAGGATATAGTATGCTGAGTGACCTTCTTATTGACTGACAACAGACAGAGGGTTTTGTAAGGTTCAGGGAAATCCATATTATTATTTAGGTTCTTACAGAAAGCTCTGAAGGAAGAAGGGACAGAAAGAAAAAAATACTATGTGACAGTAAGAAGAGTGACAGATTGGTATGATAAAACAACAAAGTAGTGCTGGAAAAGTACTGTATTGACTTTTTCATGGTTTTGTTCTGTACTAGAGCTATAATCTACGTTCAAAAAAGCCTACTATTATATAATTGATTGAACTGTAAAAAATCATACAAGAATTTAATGGGGTCAACTCATCATTTCTATTTATTCATGATAATTAAACTTAAAATTTACTTTCAGAACCTATAAATGTGTTCTTCTAACTTGAAGTCTTTTGGCTTGTAATAACGCATTGAACAAATGTACTGAGTGATGACTCAGTGAACACATTAACTTAAGTTTCTAAAGAAACATGATGAAATGCAGTCAATTTAAAATTTTAAGCCAGCCCAAACACTAGCATTTTTATAATACAAATGAACAAATGCAACTATATTTCTTCACCCCGCATTTGCAAGCAATCATACATCAACAGACAGAAATGAATGAAATAAGCAGCAAACGTACAGCAGAAAAGTCTTTCCGTGCAGCCAGCCTGTTAAGATCAAACTGTGTGCTAAGCTCTGGCTTCTGGCTCAGCGCCATATAAAGCTGATGGATCAACGCGCAGGGGCACAACATATGAAACCCATTTATTTCCAGGGGTGTCTGCGTTGTCTCCGCAGCGGCACAGACACGTGCACACACAGACACACACAAACACATTTGCACACAACATAAAGTTAAAGAGGAACGTGTGCGCGTTGGAAACATTTCTATATCCAACCCACTCGCGGCACAACAGAGATGGGAGAGAATGGCCAATCTATAATCATTAGGGGGGAAGAGTAGAGATGGCGGAGAAAGAAAGCTACAGTGCTGTCAGCGAGGTGTCGGGATAACAAGATTAGACCTCGTGTGATTCATCTGTGGCCGTGGCATTCTGCTCCTCACCCGCCCACCACAATCTCTGTCGGCTGGTGTACTCAACCTTCATTCCTTGCTTTTCTCTGCCTCTTTGGTCCTAAATTGTTATTTTAGATATTGTACATTAAAACCTGGACAACCATTATGTCATACAGTCACCTCAAATTAAACCTTCTTCGTGTTGTTATTTAGACTACAGATACAGATGTATCTGTACAGATTACACAAATTATATGGTCGCAAGGTTAACTTTGACATTTGTCAACCTGGACCCTATTTTCCTACATTTGTGTGTCTAAGAGACTAATTGAAATTGGTTTGGTGTTGAGAGAGACCACTGCCGCCAGCAGAAATGAAACTGAGCTGCAACATAAGTAAAAGTGCTTGTTTTTGCCACTGACAGACTCAGACTGTTATTAAAACTGTCTACACACTTGCACAGGTGTGCAAATGTTCTACTCATTGACTGTCTATAAATTAGGACATTTTGCCTCATCTATGGAATTAAAAGATTACTTTGTTATTTTTCAACCTGAAACATATTTTTCTATGTTTTTAGATTATGAAAAGGATCACTGCAGATATAAAACTTTTTGTAAAGAGTAAGATCATTTTGTTTTAACCCAAAACAGATGCTATAACTTTCTGTTCAGACACCAGACTCCAATGGCAAAAACAGTGATTTAACATTTCTGGTCTACTGCTGCCTTAATGTTGCTGTGTGACTTTGCTGTTGTTTCTCGTATTGTATGACTTCTTGATTTGCATATTGTGGGATTTTGTTATTGGTGTTGTTCCTTCTTTTTTTTTAAAGAACTAAAAACCAATCAAGGCATCAGCAGAGCGGAGAAGTAAATTACTGTTTTCATCAATGGAGTCCGGTCACTTAAAACAGACAGAGTGCATCTGTGTTTCTGGGTAAACAAAGAGGATCTTTCTCTTTATAAAAATATCTCTTTCTGTTGTGATTCTTTTCATAATGTTGGCATAGACACTTATAATAAGAATCTGAGCCTGTCAGTGGAAAAAAACAAAAACAAAAACTTTCACTTTCAGTTTTTCAGCTCCATGTTGCTTCATTCAACTATAACGCTCTCCCTCAAGAAAGGATAAGTTTCAAAAATAGTTGTCCCCATTAGTCACTTAGACACAAAATACAGGGTCCAGGCTGACAAATATCGAAGTTATCCTTTAATTCCACAGAAGAGGCAAAATGTCCTAATTTATGGGCAGTCACAGAAAAACGACCCTGGCACACTGTTGTCTTCACTTGCATTCATTGATATTTAATAATGTTTTGATGGAGACCATCATCAGTTTTTTCTGGACATTTGATCACATATTCAATTTTCAATGTTAATTTATGAAAAAAAGGACTGACCCTTGTCCTTACATTCCAGGCCATCTTAGGTAATGTAGCTGTCTACCCCAGCTGTACTGCCTTATTGTACTCAGCTCTTACATGCGGTGTCCTTAGCATAGCGCTTCAATTATTTGCTTCAGGGGGCAATTATACTGCATACTTCTCCATCTCCAAACTCTCTTTCTCTCTCTCTCTCTCTCTCTCTCTCTCTCTCTCTCTCTCTCACGCTCATTTCTCATCTGAAATGTTATGACTGACATCAAGGACAGCATCAAGTAACCTCACCATGGTAAAAACCCTGTCATAAAACCAATGCAGCTATGTAGAAATATCTACTTCATAAGACATCCATCCAAACTGTTCTAACTTCATGTTCACCATCCTGTCTAACCCTCCCCCCACACACGTACATACTCTTCCCTCCCCTTCTATCTGCCTTCATCCCACACTTCATTCCTCCTCTGCCTCTCTTCCTTTCTCTCTCTGGGCTTGGGGACAGTCGAGTGACTTTGAAGTTGTGCTGCTTCAGGAGGAGAGAGAGTCACTCTGGCTAATTAGTTGTCCTTATCCCAACAGCAGCAGCCGCCACCAGCTCACTGGCTCAGAGGGAGAAACAGAGCCAGCATCAACAGCAACCACCAACTGCTGCATGCTAAAGATACCCTGCTCCCCCTGCTAGTTGTTAGTGCTAGCGGCTAGCAACAATTTAACTCACCCCGAGACTAAACTGTGGATTAGAGAAGTTGCTCCACTCAGCATAATGATAGGTAATATGGTATGAAATATGGTACAGTGAATCCTGTGGTTGCAGGGAAAGCTTGTCAGACCATAGTTGACTGCAGCAGCGAGATTCTACTCAGTGGCAATTTTTTCCACCATGTCATCGACATCAACATGACCATCAGTTTAACAGTAAGTGCTTGGAAGCACAGTAATAACAGACTTGTGGTTTTCCAATGCACAGGGGATTTGTGCCACAGTATATGTTCTTCAGGCCAAGAGGAAACAGTGAATGATTTAACCATGCAATTGAAGCCAGGCTTGAACTCTGGTGCAAAACCACTCTCCAGTCACCCTCAAAGGGGTGGTCTCCAGTAGGTGCTTTTAGGAGGGATAAGGTAAAATCCGTATAAGCAAAATCACCAATTGCATCCCCCCTTGTTAACCTGCCATCCTGTTTCTCCATCATCTGATAGCAAAAAGAGTGCAGGGCAGAGGGGTTGTTTAATTAATCATTTGTTAATCAAGCCTGCCTGATCCGTTATCTGACTGAAGTTTTTGCAAGTTAGAATCTATGGCCCCTGACCATGGCTCTGAAATATCAGTAGCCTAACTGTGCTGTGTATTAATAAATCCACGACACTGTCCATGGTGCTGAAGTAGCAAAGAGATTTGACACTGCATTTTTTTTTCTTCTTCACTTCTCTTCATCTTGGAGCATCTTCTCTGAATTATATAGCATATATAGCAGGTTACTTAAAAGAACTGGTCTCCTCATCACTAGTGTGCTCCCATTGGGTCATCACCCCTGTTAAATATTAACAAATCACAAGCTGGTGATCATTTTGGTGACTGCTGAAACAGTGGTGTGTTTGCTAAACAATTGTGGACTGGAAGGGGACAAACTTGGCCTCCAGGTGAAGTGAGAAATGCCTGAATTATTAAATGATTTGATACCTGCTTGTTGTATGACATTGTATTCATGTGCAGGCCTCTATAGTGTTTGTTTACAATTTCTGTACCATTTGAGCTTTGCCTTTGTGAAAACAAACCAGACCAGCTGGAAAATTGAAACAAAGCATCATTCTGGTCAGGAATCAGACCTTTAGGTGTGAACCCAGCTAAAGTCACACAAGTGCAGGAGGACAAAAAAAAAATCATAGCACTTCATGAGAGTGACTAAATGAACATTGCAAACAGTACCACCAAAGTGAGATTAGGCTGCACTCAATTTAGTGATAGCCTTCATGTTAACCTGCTTTATGAGTTGGTCTGGGTATTAAACCTCATCACTTTTTGGGAAGGTCAGATTTGAACTTTTTAGTGATGAAATACAACGAAATTAGTTCTGTTTAGTTACTGCAAAGATCTTGGGTTGCTTCTTGTGTTAAGACACTTAACATTTAGAAATGTTGTTTCTTTTCGTGCAATTAAATTGTAGAAAAACAAAACAAAACATGTCTGTATTTCTCAAAGTGAAGCACTGAGAAAATAAAATGTTTTGGGATTGTTACTAAAATTCTGGCATTGTATCAGCACTACTATTGACATTTCTTAAATTGTACCCAGCTCTGCTTACCAGAATTTCTCTGGCTTGAAACCCAGGATTTATTTTCAAGAATTATTGTGACAAAATTACAGGGCTTGTCACATTGTTGTGTGAATTTAAATCATGTTTATTTTTGTATTCTATTTTCAAGTGTATGTAAGCAGATCCATTTTATATAAAATCCCTGTATCACAATACAGACAGGGATATATTAGGAATAGATGAACGGCTATCTCTGTACTTTGGTGAAAGTGTGCAAAAAGAGCATGTTTCTAACTACTTATGAATCATTATTTTAAACCATGATCATATTTATGGTAGAGATTTGGCCATACCGTATGTGTGAATGTTACATGAACAGTTCAAGAACAAAACACACCGACTCCTGACAGGAAATGTGAGTAGAGACGTGGTGTACCTACTAAGGCATCTGTGTTATCTTGTCTCAGCAGGGTTTCTCACAGCATGTCCATCTCTCTCTCCTGAGCCCTGCTCTCTTCTGCCCTCCCTGCAGCTCTCTCTCAACCCGACGGCCCCGCGGCGCAGAGACATGGCAGGGAGAGGGAGAGGGCTGGCTGAGTTTCAGAAACATTAACTACTCCCTTGAGATACGCTGAACACATGCAGTGTTGGATCTCGGCTTATCTTTGTATCGGATCACCACGCTGTATTCTGTTTGGCCTCAGTGCCAATGAGTGCTGACATACTGTCATATGTGCACATACTGTGTATTCTCTTTCTGTCTGTTTCTCTCTCATCATTTGAAGCATGACAGGCAGCCACTTCCCACTGACGCAGACTCTTATTACTATTCAACTACCTCCATTGTTAGGTTTTCTGCTTAGAAGTGAACAAAAAAAGAAACACTGGCTGCTGTTGCTCTTTGAAGTAGTCAAGGCTCATTCCCTGGCAACAAACTGACAAGAAGTTCATAGACAAATTCATTATCCAAGACAATTCAATGTCTTTCTGGTCTGTAGTGTCATAGCCTGTGGGGCTGTGGACTAAAGAGTTCAACATTAGTTATACAAACTTCAACACACAGCGAGTGGAGGGAAGATCTCTCTGCCAGACACTCTGAGACAATTAATTCAAGCCGTCATCTCCTCTCGCAGACCCCTGACTTGCAAGGCCAGTCGGGGGAAGGACAGACGTAGAAGGATGATGTGTATCATGGAGGGTGTACTCGTGTGTGTGTGTCTGTGCGACACATGTTCACACATTCTTATGAACTCTTGTGTGTATGTGTGTATGGCCTGTCTGTGTGTATATATGTGTGTCGTCAGCAGTGTTGCGCACACACACACCTGTCCAGGAGAGTCAGATTCTCCCCTAATGGCACCATGGGGACCCGATACATTAGCATATTAAAAGGTGACATTTCACAGTCTGAGCCTTGCAGTAGAGTGCAGCCCGATCACTCTGACAGTCTGACAGCCACACGGGCAGGCCGGAGAACAGACACATCACACTGTGGAGAAGTGCAACACAATGGGAATATGGGAAAGTGGCTGGTTTTGAGTCAGAAAACACCTGTCCAGCCACAGTAGGAACCTCAGCATGTTTTGCCAAGTGTGTCCCAAAACTATAGAGGGAACTTTACAGATGACCTCACCAACGAACAGTGTGGTCAAACGGGTGATACTTCATAATATACTGCAGCACAAAGGCTTTGAATTGTAACTGAAGCCTCAAGCTGCTGTCAAAGGCCAATGAACAAATCTTTTCACATGCTGTACATAAACACATGGAAATGCTGAGAGAAAAACAATACTGCATGTTTATAGTACATCGATGAAAGCCAATGAAATACTGAATTTTACCTGCGGGGACCATGGGGATGAAAAACAGCACAGACATGCACATTTGATCCCACACTCCACAAACACAAACACAGATTTGTTCACGTGATAAAAAATGGAAAGTACTTGATTCTGTAAATGAAAAGAAACACAACTGCTATGCCGATTTTGACAGAGATTCTGTTTATATACAACTAAGGTGCAATAGGAGAAAAACAAGCAATTTTGCAATACACTTTGCACACATCAAGACTACAGTGTTATTCAAGATTTATTGGCAAAACTTTATTTGAAGGGGTGACCATAGAAGTGTCATAACTATGTCTTGATACCTGGCAGGAAGCTAGCTCCACGGCTAACCGAACTAACTGGCTATTGTCAGCTACAGATAAGAGCATACAGCAGTTAGCCAACATTAGCAACAAGTAAACTAGCTAACTAGCTATCTGTCCATCAGGTAACTCTGTAAATCATCTTGGTACTGTACTCAAACTGGCCTTATAACATTTAATGACACATTTATGACAAGTTTAAAATGTACCACTTCACTTGAGGTCAAGGAAAATATTCATGACACATTTATAATGGTCTCATGACGTTCAGTGTGAAAAGTAACCACATGTGACAGTTTAATGTCCTTGTAAAACGTAAAGCTAAACAGTTTCTTTAAGACTGATAACATCAAGTTGTGATTATAATTTTTGGCATCCACTCCCAAATTTAAAAGACAAATTTGCCTTTTTCAGAGGACTTCAGTAGTCATCAGCTTCCCTGTAATTCACTCCCTATTGCACATACATGAACTCACACCTGCTGGCACACACACAAACACACGCACACCAGGGGCCAGCAGCAGTTGAGAGAAGTGTGACAATGGCTGAGTTCAGTAATTGGCTCTGAACTGCAGCTTCAGCGAAAGCCTTGGTCCTGTCGGAAACCTGTCAGCGTTTGGCATCTGTTACTATCATATTCCTCTGCAGGACAGCCCAATGTGAAACACCTGGGTTGGGACATTATCCTGCTACCTTCCCCTCTGCTGTCACTTGTTACAACGGTTCCAGCGACTACTTCTGCTACAACTAATAATACTTCTGTCAGTGCTGAGGCGACAGAAACGACCTGTCTCTCCCTCATGAAAATATTAGACTGCATGTTGAGGCGAATAAGAGACAGAAAGAGAGCGACTTCCAGGGCAAGATAGCGATGAGTGAGAAAAAGTCAGGGAGACACTGACACAGCGAGAGGCTGATTAATACCGCCTGTTTATCAAACAGCAATATCTGAGCACAGGCAGCTTTTCATCTAAAGTCTAATGACGCTGCTGCACAAGTGATGCAAAACGGAGGGATTTTCCATTTGCAGATAACCTGTACTGTGAGCAAACCCTCCCGCTTCCTGCTTTCCAGCTCATAAGCAAACAATTACAGTCAGTGCTCCTCTCTGCATGTGTCCAGTGAAAGACAATTTTCAGGTTGTAGCGCTTGTTGTCCTCTATCTTCCTGCTCTCTTCGGTTTCTTTACAACTATTCCATCAGCACGAGGGCCAATTTTGCAGCATGCCAATTTTAAGAAGACACTGAATAGAGTTGCCCAGCAGGAGCCATGGGACGTTAATAAGGAAAAAAAACTCCTTCAAAAAGAGGCAGTGAGGTTAACAGCAAAATTATAAATAGGAGTGTTTCACCCAGAAGATTCTGAAGTGTTTGGGAGAGAGAGTATAGTAATTACACTTGCAGAAACGTGTTTTATTGTTTTGTTACCCCAAGGTTTCTTAGATGCGCTGAATCCTGGCAGGGGAAGCAAACAGCTGACTCCTTAAGTTCAACATTTGAAAAGGATGAAAATCAGCTGCTTCGAAGCCCCACTGTCACTAACTCAGCCTGTGGTTCAACTCTTCATGAGGCTCATTATGATATAAATCACTCTTATTCAAACGTTTTCACAAGATCAGCCATTGATTTATGTAGAAATTTAAAAGCCACTCAAGCACTCCACTCCTTCTGATTTTGAGTTTTTGAAAAGCTTGCTGGCAGTCAGCCCAGATTTTATGTCAAAGAGGAGGCTCTTTCAGGGACATCACTTCTCAGTCACAGTCCGACTCTTAGTGTTGCTTCGGCCGACCTGCCTGCTGCATACTAAGGTTTTGGGGAGAGAGAGGGGAATGATGCTCAACAAAGATTCATAGCCTGACCTGAACAGGATCAATGTGGTTGGTGAAAACGAGACAAATAATGCAACTTTTGCATGGTTAGATATCCACATAAACTACATAAAGACCCTACTGTTTTTTTCTCTCTTGTCTTCTTTACATATATAAACTAGTGCTGGACGATATGACTTATAGATAATGTCCCACTACTGCAGGCTATGCCATTATACAATATTTATGTCAATATACACATGTTGTCTTAAAAAAAAAAAAAAGTTCTCCAATAGCACAAACACATGATGCTCTTACAGAAATATGATGCATTGCTGTAGATTCAATAGCAGAGCTGGCCAATATGGACAAAACTAAATATCCCCATAATTTTATTCTGATGTTGTGACAATATTGTGGGAATGACAATTGGAGCTTTCACAACATATTAATATAATGAGATTTTACAAGGTACAAGGGAGATTTATTTATAATTTTTCAACAAAAGATTATATAACGAGTTTAAGTTCTAGTTCCCTTCTTTTGCTACTTGCGAAAACAAATGTTACATGCAAAGATTACTAGTTGGAAGGAAAAGTAAGGACTGTGCCATATCACAATATAACACTACGCAAAATCGAAAATGATATTTAGTCTCATATCACCCTTTTACGACCCATTTACATTAAAATATAAAAAGTAAAAGCAAATAATAAACAAACGTTAAAAAAAAGAAATTATTTTCAGAGAAGACTGAAAACTAACTAATTCAACAACAAATTAATAACATAGTAATTCAGAAAACCACTGAAAGAACTGAAAGCTGTAAACGTACCTTCATTAGTACTGACTCACTGAGCTTCTCACGGTTGACAATCTTTATGGCGACTTTCTGGCATGTTACACAGTGGACTCCGAGCTTGACCAACCCTGCAAAAACAATCAGGAAAAACACACTTTATTAGGTCAAACAGGTCAAACACTTCTTAGATGTTTGCAGTTTGGATTAATAGTCACACAAGACATACAGTATTCAGATGATGCAAAAACAGCAAATGATGCACAATTATGTACTGCACTATGGCGCATAATTTGTTCTTAGTGAGCACATTATGTGTCAAATTAAAGTTATGTGTGAAGGAAATTAAAGGTTGTGGTTTTTTTTGTTTTTACTACTAATGGCATTGACCACACTGATGTAAAAAAGCTTGTAACCTAATTTACAGAATGCTGATAATGACTTCTGAAGTGTAGACAGTTCCTTAAATAAACTGCCCTCTGGGGTTTATTTGAGTCATAAAGGCAGTAAGTGAGTGGGCCATTTGTGTTATTGATTCCTATAATGTACTAAACTGCTGTGATGCAGTCGTGTTGAGTTTGCTCAAATGCACAGTAAAAGGCAGCAGTAAGAAACAGAGGCATTACAGAGACAAAGGTCAGTTGGTTGAATGGGACTCGTTATTGACCGGGGCTCAAAAATGATAAGAATGAAGCAACAACAAACCAAACAAAAGGAGAGTAAATCAGCATGTTGCCTGTCAACAAATCAGCCGAAAACAGTTATCCTTCACAACACAAGCACACTGACACACGGGCAGAGATTTGAGTGTTTGATATGCCATATAGGGTTGCCATCCATCCCGTATACATAATGGCCCTGTATTGTAAAATAAAATGCTCTCTCCCACACTGAATCAATACAGGACACAGTTTGTCCTGCATTTTCATGCAAACCCTCCTCTAATGCATATGTTTTCACACACAGTACTTAGAATGACATTAGATAATAAAACCCAGAGTTTCACGAGATATAGCCATATTTTCTTTGCTGAATATTGCTTCAAGTCAGATAATCCACCACGGACAGACTACCATGTCAAGCAATGCAAGGGCAGAGGGCACTAAATGTTATTCTGACAGACCAAACATTTTGCCCATGTCTATGATCAGATGTTTTAATTCTTACTGTAACTTGTTTAAGCATTCGTTTCAAGTCCTCTGCTAAAGGGTCAATAAGAGCAAAGCAAAGCTGCATCAAAGCACAGAATGCAGAAAATACATGACAGGTTATCAAATTTGAAACTTATTTCATTCATTCTGACACACTTATGCATTTATATCACATTTTTATTATGTGTTATACATTATATATTTTTATGTCCTGGATGGCAAAGTGTCTCTTATTTTTCCAGGGTGGAAAACACCATACTAGTTAGTGCTAGTCTGTATTGACATTAGTGTTAAAATCAAAACCTGCACATTACAAAGCTTGTGATTCGCTACAGAAGCACAAAAGCATCTCCCCTGCTTTGCCACAATAAATGTCCCCAGGTATCCTTAGTTAAATGATCAGCCACAAACAATGAAGAAAGCAGGGCAGCCCCGATGAGCGTACAGTTACAGTGGAACAAAGTGGTGTGTTTGTGTGTATTTGATACAGCGGAGCCATGACAACACCACCAATCCATTTTCTGCCAGCAACCGCAGAGCTGCACACACATTAGAAAGATGTTTGCATCAGATAGATTACTTACAAACTGAAACAAACACACACCCGTGCACAAACAAATGTCGCCTCTCTCTATTATTGATTTCCCTGACAGCCCCACGGTGCTGCAGGGATTTGGAGACGACAGTAGATGATTTTTAACTTCGTAAACTACAGCATTTCAGCTCTCTAATGGGCCGGCACGTGGAAATTTACAGAAACACTGAAGTGGAATAATGTGAAAGCTTTGATTTCTTGCCACTCTGAAGCTGGCAGAGATGAAGATGGTGGGATTAAGTTAATAAGTGTTACTATAATGTGCCTCAGACAGAAATGGTGCAGTTACTATAAGGAGCCTGATGATGGAGAGAAGAAATGTCCTGCATCAAACTGGCAGCTGACGTGAACCAGATTTACGTGGGATTTTGGCTCACTCTTCCACTGTCTCTCACGCAGTTTGATTTCTATATAAACCAGCAGAAGAGGGAGAGTCAATGGGCTTTGAGGAGGTGGTGAAAGTTAGGAGAGCAGAAAATCTTCTGACACCACAGAAACGTCAAGGAGTGGGAGCAGCAGTGGGAGAGGGAGAAGTAAATAGAAAAGAGCACGTGAAAGATGAAGGGAAAAAGTGAAAAAGATCCGAGAATCAGGAATAGCACATTATTCAAATGACAGGCCACAGATAATTAAGCAATAATGGAGAGTAGTGTGTGGGAGGGAGGCTCTGGCTTGGGAGTTGAGGGGCCGCGGGGGCCGAGAGTGGAGACACATAGAGGAGAGGAGGCGTGAGAGAAAGAGAGAATGATGGAGAGCAAGGCATGCAGAGATAGGAAGGAAATGCTCAAAAGAGGAAGATAAAAGATGAAGAAAAGAGGATGAAGCAGTCGAGCAGGATGGGGAACAACAGACAAACCCATTAGCCCTGTGATGGTAATCATATGTTAATGGCTGCTATACAGAAGCTCATAAGTCATGATAAACACATTAAAGAGAAAATATCTGCCTCCAAACACGTGAAAAGTTAACCGGATTATTTGCCTCGCTATCCATCTTCCTCCAATGCCTGTGTTTTCATGAGCAGAGGGCGCATTAGCGAGAGGGAAATGTGCACGGGAAGACAGCACATTATGATTTTACAGCCACTTTGTGTGCGGATTGAAATGAACTCTTTAAAAGGAAGTTCAGTACATAATACAAAGTGACATTAGCCTCAACATACAAATTGTGACTTAAGGACAAATAATAGAGCTAATGGTCATTGCAAAACACATTCAACTTACAAGCTTAAATCACAAACTGTGCCAACAACAGAGAAGTGCCCCACTGGCCCACATTAATGCATTTGTCGTTTTGGGGCAAATTATCATCATTTTGTTGTCATGTTTAGTCACTGCTAGTGAACCAAACACAAGCAAATGCTGTGTCCAGGATATTGGGACTCCCTAACTCCCTAACAGACACCGAAATGATATTTCTCACAAATATACCTGAGGAATGTCAGGTCAGAGGAGTGCTGACAGGATGACTTAAAGGTTCAATAGGACCTGCCAACATGTGAGGCTATCCAGTGAAACCTCTTGTCAATTTACACAAAATACTAATAACTGTAAATTTGTAAATACTCAAACCCATAAAATATACTCATGCATGTAGGCGCACAAACATGCTAACAAAGGCAATGTTGTATGGCAAGATTTTCTCTTATATAAAGCAATATTAAATGTACAGTATATACAGTGGACTGAATATAGTGTTGTCACAATACTGAAATTTATCATTTCTTTACAATACCTTGAAAAATATCTATATCATTTCTGATACCATGGGGAAAAATTGACTCAACATTGAGGGTATAAAATTTTAATTTTTTATCAAAAGATAAATAACAAGGTTATGACATGACAACAGATATAGCAATGATGTACCAATGATGTTCCTAGCACATTCATTGTCTTGGTTTACCAAGCTAATATTTGCTAATTACTAAAAACAAAGTAGAGCTGAAACAGATAGGAGTGTTATTAGTTGGACGTATTTGGTCATATTCCAAAGAAAGTTATTAAAGCTACTACAAGCAGTTCTTAACTGACTATGAAACAGTCTCGATTTAATACTGATGCCTCTATATAGCAGCAAATGAGACAATCCGCGACAAGATTGCCTGCAAATTAGTCAGATTCTTCTTGAAATCAGATGAAACGAGCCTGTGTTTACATTGTCACAGGCAAAGTCACAGAGAGTAGTAAATTAGCCAGTTAAAAAAGCAGTAAGACATTCTATTTAAGATAATTTTATTTTTGACATTATATTTTGAGGTTATTATGGTGGAAACATTACCGCTTTTGTTGACAGGGGCCTCCAAAATCAATGAAATAGAAAAACTCCTTGTAGTAGCTTTAAAATTAATCCAATCATTGCCAAGACACACTCTCACTAAAGGCCCAAAATGTCAACCTGATGGTGGTATTTAAGTTGAATCACCAGTACGCTTCATCCTCTGGGGGCCATAAATGTCTGTAACAAAATTTCATAGCATCCATCCAATAGTTGTTGAGATATTTCAGGCTGGACCAAAGTGGTGGATCAACAGACATGGCTATCCCTACGTTGAGGTAGCCAGCATAGCTAAATATTGTTGTATTCTATATATCAAAATCAGGCACAGAGATATATTCCCACTAACAGAACCTAAAACAAGCTACAGTAGAGCGAGCCGTCATGTGTGGGCGTTGTGTGCATTCACAAAGCTGTTTGCCAACA
Source organism: Lutjanus campechanus (assembly GCA_027495735.1). Classification (NCBI taxonomy): domain Eukaryota; kingdom Metazoa; phylum Chordata; class Actinopteri; order Lutjaniformes; family Lutjanidae; genus Lutjanus; species Lutjanus campechanus. The sequence goes on from JAJHUR010090743.1 coordinate 21,040, forward strand.
CACAGTACATGCACATAATTTCAAAGTGTGCACTAGAAACAGAGTCATTTTTTACCAAACATGAATGTACAGCAAAAGAAGAAACCCAGAAATTGTTTTCAGCCCAGAACAGAGAAAATAAACCAAAATAATGAATAAATCAAATCAAACAATGAATAAATAAAAAAAATCTGTGGGCTTTTTGGCTTTTGGTTTGGCTCAACAAAATCGTATTTTGTTTGAAGCACAGGACTATAGAGACAGAGACATGCGGTTGAGCTCTTGGGTGTACAGCTGGCAGCTGCAGTTGCCCAGAAAACCACTCTCTGCATTACTGCACAAAGACTTCATGTACACAGTGTCTTCACAGACGCCTGTTTCAGCCTGAACACCATCACAGCATTTTAATCATTTTTAAACCACCACCAGCACCTCTGAAATAAACTCTCCAGCTGATATCCTAATGGTTTATATTCTCAATGATTCCTCCCTGCTAAAGTCCAACCACAACAACCTCCAACAGGAGGTACATTTAATTAAGGATGTACAATTTTCTCATAATAATTGCATTGTGACTTATCTCAAGTATGCTGTAATATCTAATTAACCTCTGCCTCTCCATGAACCAAAATCAACTAATCTTTCCCCTCCTCTCTGATGTCCGGTAATGATGGTGAACGCTTGATACTCTTTCACCTTTCGCTGGCCTGTCTGTGACGATACCCCAGAGGAAAGCCTCTCGGCTCTGGGTGGACACGCAGAGCTGAACTTGAATTGGCCAGGCTGGAGAGGAGGGGTGTTGAGGAGATACCCTGGAAGACACCAGGGTTTCGCCTGGATCTGGCTGGGCTGAGCAGATAGGCTGTCTTTGAACATAGCTTCAAACGTAAGGCTTTGACTGAGAGCACAAAGGATCAGAGCCTCACGGGGGGAATACAGAGAAGATTATGGCTACATATTGCCAGCCTCTTTGCATGATTGTGTGTATGAACATATGGATTATATTTCATTTTAATTTGATCTCTTGTAGTTATAATGGTCTGTTACTTAAAAAGAGACTATAAAAACAATTTCTACCAAGGCAGGGACTTCACAGCGGTCATGGCCACAGTGCCCCCTCAGTTTGGCCTTGTGCCCCACTATAAAAATCATATGCCCTGTAGCCACAGTGGCTTTCATGTCCCGCCTGCACCGCCACAGCTGATTTTGCCATTTTCTTCTCTGCCTCTTTCCTGTCAATACAGTTTTTAGACACTTGTGCCTTCTGTTGAGATTCTGATTTGGCAACAGCAAGTGAAACACTGAACACATAACCAGTGGTGGCTTAGATTTCAAGCCTGACATGAAGCACTGGAAAACTGGGCTATCTCAGAGTGATGTGGACTTGCAGCAGAGAGAGAGAGTGAAAAAGGGAGCGTGCAAATATGGATAGAAGTTTTGACAATGTGATATAAACTTTCCTTGATCATGAAGCCTAATGTTACTCTGCAATTCTGTGGTTTACACTGCAGACTAGAGTCTCTCTGAACAGTGACAAACAGCTAGATCTGCATTATGCTCATCACCTCTTCATTGTGCTGCTGGATGCAGCATATCTCTCTCTCTGTAGAAGCCCATCTCTGCTAATGTGATGGAAAAAATATCCCGTAGGTCATTATAATGAAAAACTTTCTCAAAATAATGAGTTAATATCTCAAAATAACAAATTAATATCCTTGAATAGATTAAATTAGACTTTCTTGTCCCAGAGGGAGATTTATTTTCACAGCCTGTTCAACAGAGAGACAGGCAGATATAACACACTAGACACAACAGCATACAGGTAAAGACAATACACAGAATCACCAAAAACACAGAACACGTCAGCAGGGCAGTTTGTTTAGTGCTGCAATGGCAGAGTGGACAAAACTCCTACTAAAGTAATCTATTTTTCCATAAAGTCCTACATCTCTATCCAGATGGCATTATGATGAAATGATGATTGAGGGGGTGATAAGAGTTATTTGCTATTGTGAGTGTTTGGCGTGTAATGGCTCTGTCCTTCGTGTCTCAGAGTTTGGGTGTAGGAAGGCCCTTGATTTTAGCATGGGTATGTATGTGGCAGAATTTGTGATGCTGGTAAGTTTGTTTTTGCCGGACATTAAAAATAACAAGTTATTATCTCAAAATACTGAATAAGTATCTAAAAATAATTACTTATCTCAAAATGACAAGTTGTTAGTCTCATAATTATTCAGTGTCTATTTTGAGATAGTTAAGTCATCTTTAACTCTTAAATTAAATGCATTACATTATTTTTGTAGGCTTAAGATCATGTTTTATGTTATGGCCCAGCTGGTATCTTTGAAAGTGTAAAGTTGATGTTTTGAAGCGTATTGTATTGTATTTTCTCTCTGGGGAGAAGGATCGCACTGTGTTGTGATTAAGTGTCACATATACAGTGTATGATTTAATAACTGGACCAAGGAGACACATGCAGACTGGTACTGTCACATACTGTACACTTACTGTATACTTTTCATTAACACACATGGACAAAAGCAGGCTGTGCAGCTGACCTGAGTTTGCGACGCCACTGAATCAGCAAGTGCATCGATCCCTCCTCTCTTTTGCCCACCTCCCAAATCAATAGCATCAAAAGCTCTCGCCTTCACAACAATGTCAGAATAATGACACCAGCCAGGGACTTATGGGGTGGAGAGGCCACCATCGACTGACCCCAGGGCTCCATCCCAGCTCTGGACTCTTTACTTTCCATGCCGCTCTGTGATTAATGATCTAATGTGGTGGGACCGCTGGAGGAAGACACAGAGTGAGAACTTTGGTGCATGGCTCAGTGAGCATCAGAGCTGAGTAGAGTTTTTCTTCACTGTGCTGGAAGCTGCTGCATTGCTTCAAAGTCATGGTTTCAATCATTTCCCCACTGGCTTTGACAAATCAGGGATGAATAATATAGTTTTTGAATCAAGAGCTGAGCTTGATTGAGCCTGCAGAGGCGGCCACTGTGGACAGGCAGGCTAGAGAAGTGAGGGTCAGAATTAAAGAGTTGATGTAAGAAAAAGAAAGAAAAAAACAAAACAAAAAAAAAAACACTGGTAACCATGCCTGTGTAGTAACTCATCATTGATGAAAACAGTTAATTAACAACAATCTGTACAGAGCTGTGAAAATGTTACTCATCAGCCTTTTAAAAAAAATGAATATAAACATTCTGGCTGTTCGTCTCCTGCTCCGAATCACTGAGCCATGTGCCAGCACTGATTTGGTAATGAGCTTTTTGTGTCACTTCACTGTCTCTTCATAAGTGGTTGTGCTTCTTCATATCACAGCTAAACTTGCTGACATCTGTCCTGAAAACATCTCTAACGGGTGTCAGGTCGTATTAATAATGGGGAGGATTTGAACTTTATGAATAAAGCAACCTTCTGCCAAAGATTTATATGACAAGTACTTTTGGGCCTCAACATTAAAAGAATATTTTTGACCAACCTGACATATTTACATATATTGATCCGTAGAGTTGCCTTCACATTTAATACAGTACTGGTACCTGGAATTTGGCACTGGTATCTGACAGTATTTTATTCTCCATGTTATAACAAAAATGGAAACTTCTCAATTCTTGTTATTTATCTTAATTGTATTTATTTTTTACTGTTATGTTGTTGCTAGCACTATTTTGCTTGCATGCTGAAATATTTCCCCATAAATAGTCTGCAATTCAGGTACTACTGGTTTCATACTGAGGTTTTGGACATACTAATAAATCTCAAATACTGTTTTGGCCTACTAAACAGCACACTTGGAAGAAAATTTAGACGCAGCCAGTGGTAGAGTGTTGGCTAACTGTAGTAAAAATAGAAAGCTAATAACCAATGAAGACAGTGAAAAAGGCCCAGGTATCTCCAACCAATGAGCCAACCACCTGAAGATGTCAATAAAGTTGTTGATGCATCACTTTGTCATTGGAGTCTTAAATTTTGGTGCAGTGCGCAGGCATGCTAATATTAGCTGCAGCTGCTGTGGGCGGACGTGGTATTCAGGCTATTGAACATGGTGTAGTCTTCTGCTTTTAGAGAATTTAGTTTGACCAGGTGTTTCCTCAGGTTATAAGTGTATTGCAGCGAATGCAACTCACTGTCTATGAGAGGGGTGAGTCTCACTCTCTTTATTTCTCTCTAACATTATACTCTCTCATACAGGTGCACTCTTGGTACCCAACCCTATTATTAAGTAATTGTTGGTCAAAAGCCACACTTATCCTCCAATTCACTCATCAAGGACACGTGCCCT
>JAJHUR010090744.1:1407-22032 GCA_027495735.1 Lutjanus campechanus
TGCAGAGGCTTTTAAACTGATAAATGCTGCAATGTGGGCTTAAAGCAGGAGTTTGCAGCCTTTCTGACAGGTGACCCCATGCTGAGGAGGCCGATAAATGCCTGTGGCCCCACATTGTTCATATTGCACCAAGTGTGAACCCACTGTGACGTCAACCATTGGTTTGTACAGTGCTGTTTTGGCATTATTGGGGTCATCATCTTGTTTTTGTTTTGTTTTTTTGCAACAAGAACAAGTGCCGTACTGACGAGAACATGGAGCTGGTGAATGACATACTGAGACTTGGGCGGTTGTGGCTCAGCTGTTCGGCAGAAATAACGGTGGCCTGACTGGCCCCAAAGTTTTTCATATTACAGCTTAGCGATACACTAAAATATGTTTCTGAAAACATTTTATGTGAGAAATAAACAATGTAGTGACAGAATCTAGACCCATACTGCCCAGTTGGACAGTTAGATGTCAGTTTCAGGAAGCTTCATTGGAAACTGGTCACAAATTGGTGGCTGCCCAGTCACAATCTTTCACGTATTACAGCTAAACACTACACAAAACCATGTTTGTTGAAATAAGCAATGTTGTAACACGGTCTTGATCTATATTTAATCAGCACTGTATAGTTTGACAGTATCATATGAGTTTCATGAGCCCTGTGTGTTGCACTGCACAGACTGAGAATGACCTGTCAAACACAAGGTAGCCCCGCCCTAAAGCACACCATGCTTTATCATTTATTTTACTGCAACCAGAGCAAGCGCAGTACTGACAACAATGTGGAGCTGGTGGGTGACGTACTGCGACATGGGCAGTGCTCTGTTCTGGCTCGTCCATTCAGCAGGAAATAATGGTAGCCTGGCTGGCCCCAAAGTTTCTCATATTACAGCTTTCTGAAAACATTTTTGGCAAGAAATAAACAATGCATTAGCAGAAACGTGATCCATTTTCAACAACGCTGCCTAGTTTTACAGTTAGATCTCAGTTTCAGGATGTTTCATTGGAAGCTTGGCACAAAATGGTGCCCGCCTGGTCGCAATCTTTCTCGTATTACAGCCAAACAGTACACTAAAATATGTCTCTGAAAACAATTTAGGCAAGAAATAGGGAATGTACTAACAGAATCTTGATCCATATTTGATCAACAGTGCCTACTTTGACAGTTACGCTGCGTTTCACTAGTAGTTCCACTTCCCCTCATTCACTTCCCCTCCACCCTTGGTATGACCTAACAGCTTATGTACCACGGAGGTCGGAGTAACCATCGTTATTGACTCACTCCTTTAGCCCTCCTAGGGATGAGCTCATCAAGTTCAGTTTTTCAGAGAAATGGCCCAATGCTTATGATGGCATCGTGGATTCCCCGAAGGGAAGTGCTGAGGGGAAGTGGATGAGGGCATTTTGAGTGACTGATGAAACGCAGCGTTAAATCTCCGTCTCAGGAGGCTTCGTTGGAAACCAGATACTAATTGGTTGCTTCCTGGTGACAATCTTTCTCATATTACAGCTAAACAGTACACTAATATATGTTCCTGAAAACATTTGATGCAAAAAATAGGCAATGCAGTCTCATAATCTTGATGCATATTTAATCAGCATCGCCTAGTTGTGTTTCAGCCCTACCATAAAGCATACCCTGCTTTGCTGTCTATTCTACTTAAATGGGACAATAATTTGCAAAATGAACATCCTTCTGTATTGAAACTAGTGATTGAGACCATAAACTCACCAGGAAACTGTTTACTGAAGTCATAAATTAAGTGAGAAGTAGGGTCATTTTGTGTGGCGTCGCCCTCTGCTGGCCATTAGAAAGAACGCAGGTTCAAGGCACTTCCGCATTTGCTTAACTTTTCAGAGACGCTCCGTCCCCTGTTTGATAGAGGGTTTATGTATAGTTATCTTGCAAAGCAGCTTGATTTGCGAGATCACGCGAGAATCCATCCTGCTAGGCTTCAAGTTGTCCGTTTGTGTCCGCACCAAAAGTCGTGCAGCCAATCAGCATCCTGAGAGGGACTACTGGCAGCTGCGGGTGTGATTTTAGCTGTGATGACTTTGAGAAGTGTCTATGGAAGCAACTCATCTCAAACAAACAATAGCAGGGATTTTCTTTAAAGTGTCTGCCCTTTTCCAAACACTTTCGAAGGACGACTTCCCAGATGGTTCTGTGTAACAAACAATCTGGTGTGTCAGGTTATATCTATTGCACCAAGGAGGAAAACTTTGCATTGATTAAGAAGTCACTGGAAGTGTTAAATTGTTTATCAGATATTCTAAAAAAAAAATCAGATTTTTCCTTTTTTGCTCTTTTATATACCAACTATGGCTGCCAAAGGCCTGAGAATAGTTAAAAGAAATACCCAGACTGCACAATATACAAAACATGACAGTAACCACTCAAGGATATTTGCTTGTGGATGCTGGTCTGATAAAATAAAATCACCCTTTTTCATGTTTAGACTCAATTTTTTTATTGTTTCTCCAACAGCACTGGAAAGCTTTAAACAGCCCTGCACTCAGAGGCCTTCCAACACATTATTGAAGTGTCCTGCTCGTACATTTAGCAAAGATAGGGTTTGGGATGGGGTCATGGACAAAGGATATCTTACAGTAGGGAGGGGAATTTTGTCTTATCTGATGTTCTGGGTTGAGGCTTCATGCTTGAGGTTGAATTTTGGGCCTCCATGCAAAACCAGCTAAGAGCAAGACAGCCAAATTGTTGTCAAATGACTCCTGATCTGACTTGCAGAGCTAAAATATCTTTCAAAAAATCGTTTACTTTAGTCTTGTTGGATTTTTTCCTTCCTTTCTCAAGGACCCCAGACTGATCTTTCCAGTGATAAAAAAGTCAGAAATGCTCTTCTTTAGTTCCCAAACAGGACGTACAAATGGGAATCTCTCATAACAAGAGAAGGAAAAACTCCAACCTTTCCTTAGTTTCACCTTTGAGACAGATTTCGTTCTTCCCATTTTCCTCCCAAGGTTGGATTTAAGGGTTGGGAGGGGGAGGTGGAGGAGGTGGAGGAGGAGGAGGGGAGTTACTTCTGCCCTCAAGCCCGTCCCATCCCCTTCGCCTATTCTTCCTCTGCTCCCTTGAGCGCTACTGAATGGCCCTGTGTGTTAAACAAATGGATCATCTTAACTTTTTGATTGAGTGAGCACAGACTAAAGGGAACTTGAAACCTAATCCTGAGGGGCACATAACCGCTCCACAAATGTTTGGCAGATCTCTTTGCTGGTCGAGGGGCAAGCATAGACAAAGGTGACCTCGCAGGGGTTAACATTTAGGATGGGGAGGAGGGAGGGGGGGATAAAAGAGCCGCCGGGATGCGTCTCGAGAGTGGATTACTGCTGTGTCAGGTTGAAGTGATGGTAGTATTGTTGTTTTGGTGCATATATGGTGTTGTATAAAGAAACTTATACTTAATATACCTTTTAAAAAAACATGGATGATTTGCTCTGGAGACCCACATTTAATCCTTTTATTCTTTTTCTGTTAGAAAATGGGCTTAAACATCAATATTTTCCATATTCACAGAGTAAATGCTCACACAAAGTCAATTTATTTACATAATCCAAAATCACTCAGTTATATGTCCTGGATCCTACAGAACATGTTTGGTTTGTGAGTTTTAACTACTAAGATCAGTTAACTCCTGTTAGTCTTGATGTGATTAAAGGGAATTTAACAGAACAGCAACGATTAATTGATTAGTCGTCAACCATTAAATTAACCTCAAACCATTTTGATAATCGATTTGAGTAATCCTTTAAGTAAAAAAAGATTCCTGCTTCTTAAATGTAAATAATTTCTGGCCTCTTTATGACAGTAAACAGTGTATCATTGGGTTGTGGATAAAATATTTGAGGACGTCTAATCAATTATTTGAGAAAATAGTCAACAGATTGATTGACAATGAAAATAACAGTTAGTAGAATAATCTCTAATATTTGTGGTTGACTGCTTTGTGGTGGTGTATACGATGAAAGATGATGAGAAAGTAATTTCATAGCCTTAAAATACTGTGAATAATTTCATTAGTGTACATTGTGTTTTCTTCATGAGGCTTCAGGAGTCAACATTCATGTGTTTTGGTTCAACTACTTGCCCAGAGTCAGTTTTTACTTGCCCCTGTACAAACTGTTTTACTCATTAGCGTTAACTGTCATGTATAATCTAGAGCAGCACTGTCAGCAAACTGTAAGAAAATAGTCAAAAATATCCACCCAAAGCCCAAGGTGATGTCTTTAAATGTCTCATTTTGTCAGGCTAAAATCCAAAGATATTCAGATTAATATGAAAATAAACAAAGAAAACTGGGAAATCTCCATATTTTAGAGGCTGAAAACATAATTTTCTGCCATTTTTGCAGGAAAAATTACTTATACGATTCATTGATTATCAAAATAATTTTGTAGTTTGATTATTTCTTACCACTTGCCAGGTCTGGCTAGTGAGTTGCCAGATTCATTTGACATTTTACTTGCCCTGGGCAAGCCGACAATCCTTATCAGTGAGCCTTGTTGTTCGGTACAAAGTTCTGTCTTAGCTCTGTGTGGAAGCTTAGGTTTGCATGGGTCCTTTACAGGACTGGATTTTATATAAAATCAGTTTTAGGTCTTAAATATCTGGGGAACCCAGACACTGTCAACCTTAAGTGAGAAAAACATACCAGATTTGTTTAAATGAATGGGAATCCTTAAACCATGTTTACACGAGTGTAAAGATTTATACATTCCCTTAACTGAGCCTGTTTTTTCTTTTCTTTTCCAGCTGTTCTGGTCGCTGAGACAGAAACCTTCGGGAGCCACATTCGAATAAAAGGGAAAGAGAGCGAACATTACATCTGCATGAACGAGAAAGGCAAAATAGTCGGAAGGGTGAGTATTTTTTTTGGTTTTCATTTTAGGATTATTACAAAGATACTTTAGTGAAAATTCCCTGACAAGATTAAATCACCACTTTCTGATATCAAAATGAATATTTTAAACTGAGCTCTTAATCCAGGCTGAATTGGCCGCAGCCTCAGATCTGCTTTTTCCTGCTGTTTTTGTACACCCCAACAAAACCCCTTTGATAACTCACAGCCCTTCTTCCATTACGTAATCGGCCTACTCCTTTGACACTCGATCAGTCAATTACGGACTGCAATCACCACAATGCATTGAGAGACTAATGGTCACTTAGGAGGAATGCCATTGCAATTATATCACTTAGTCACACCAGGTGGCCACAAGCGCGATGGGATGACTGCATGTGACTCTGCGGACGGCCGCTTCGATATGGAAAAGAAGTTAATATTTGAGAACGTCCGCTGCGGAGGCACACGTGTGATTTTGTTGCATTAATAACTCATGCTGTCAGCGTCGGTGGGGCTGCAGTAATTCACACAAGTTTTCACTCTCTCATCACGGTCATCTGTTAGAAACATGCATTTTGAGTTTTAGTTGCTGCATGAGGCCTCTTTTGTTTGAAAAATGTTCTTTGACTTCCTCATTTAAACCACTGTAGGATTATTTTAAAAATCTGATGATGACATTTTAATTATTTATGGTGGTGGCTGTCAGATAAAAATAAGTTACACTGTAAATTGTAGAAACACCCTGATGTTGCTATGTGGACTTTAGTAATAGTTTCTTCTCTACGGGTGATTTTTATAGCGGAAGTGGTTAAAAAATAATTAAACTATTAAACTATTTAGATTATCAATCAATTGTTAAAGTCATTTTTTATGCAAAAAACAGAACATGCTTTTTTTTTCAGCCTCTCAAACATGGAGATTTCCCACTTTTCTCAGTTTATTATCATATTAAACTGAATATCTTTGGTTATGTACTGACAAAACAAGACATTTAAAGATGTCACCTTGGACTCTGAAAAACTGGAACAGACATTTTTCAGTCTTTTCTAATTCTCCATTTCAGTTCATAGGTATTGCAGCCCTAGATTAAAAGTGACCATTAACTTTAGTTTTTGTTGTTATTGAATAACTACTAATAAATAAGCCAGTTTGTTCAGGGGCAAGTAAAAATTTGCTTCAAATTGACTTTCGGACGAAACTTTTACATTGATCCCTGAGCAGCACTGTGTTTTTCTGACTGCATGTCCTAAGCAAGATTAGGATTTGGTGCCCCCTAACACAGCTGTTGTATCTATGTTTTTTATGGATTTAGCATCAGCCATCATCACTGATATAGGTCAGGGAAATTTAAAAACACTATACCTTATGTTCTAGGAAGGAGCAGTTATCCAGATAGCTAGATACTGGCTTGCAATTCAGACTCAGATCCTTGGATTTGTATCTGAGTCTCGCAGTTATTGAAGCATCATTACCAGGCACTTCCTTGTGCACCTTAAAGCTTGGATCTTTTCATTATGAGATGAAATGTGTAAAACACAGTAGATATCTGCCCCTTGACATCTGTTCATCAGTCAGGTTAGCGATCTCTGGCACTTGTTACATCCTGGACTTGGGGTGTCTGTGATGTGCATCAAGCGGTAACCCATCCCCCATCCTCAGTGCAAACAGTAGAAGTGCAGGCCAGGGCAGATGAAAAATTGTAAGGATCAGAGGTGCAAAGTTGTTGTTTTTTTTGTTTTTTTTGATTGTTTGATTCTGTCTTTCATAATTTATTTAATTCTCCTCAAGGCAGAAAATGAGGAGAACACCCACTTGAATTTTTTTATTTTTTTCATTTTTTTTACTTTTTATTTTTCATTTGAGGGCATTTAGGGGCCACCAGAAGGTGGCACTCTAGGTGATCGCCTATATAGCCCATGACTTTAGCCGATTTTTTCTTTTAACGTCTTTTTTTCCACCTTCTTTCAGCCCGATGGAAGCAAGCAGGAGTGCGTCTTTGTCGAGGAATTCCTGGAGAACAACTACACGGCTCTGGTGTCGGCCAAGTACAAAGGATGGTACCTGGGCTTCAACAGGAAGGGGCGGCCCAAGAAAGGCTCACGGACCACGCAGAGGCAACAGGAAGTCCACTTCATGAAGCGCCAGCCGAAGGGCAGGCCGGACCCGCTGGAGGAGTTTCGTTTCACCACAGTAACTAAGCGGACACGAAGGGCTCGGCGGTTAAAACCCAACTCCAAGAGGAACTGATGGGACCAATGGGACAGCACTAAATTTTCCTCGGAGGTGGGGGGAAAAGAAAAACAAACTGTATCTGAAAAATCTCAAGCTTCTTGTCTTAAAAGAATCACCTTAAAGACGTCACTTCTGTAAAAGAGAGACAGACAAAAAAAAAAAAAAGAACAAAAAAAAAGTCAAAGATGTTTTATTTTTGTATTTCAGGATGACTGAATATTTCCTAACTCTTGGATTCTTCTGGGTTGATGTCATTGTGCTAACGTGTCTGTCATGTTATTTATACTGGATAAACTAAAGGACCTCTGAGAGAATTCCTGTCGCCGTCGTCCTCAGCTACGTCTGAACTGCAGGCTGAAGGCATGCTTTCTTTTTTGACAATGGGGGCTGAAGCAGGAGCTGACGCAATGTTATAAAAATCAGCCAACTAGAGATTTATTGGAATACCTGTCGGTTTTTGTTTGTGTTGCCCCTGACAACGCGGATCCCATACTTTCCACTGGAATCAGACACCATGGAGATGAAACGGAGAGAGGTGGCAGTCGCAGGTGACACTGCGCCGCCGGGACAACTGTGTAGCTTTGAGTGCAATATTTAACAGGTCTCTCTCTTTCTCTTCCTCCTCTCTCTCTTTTTTTTTTTTTTTCCATACGTCTCTCAACCTCAGCTTCACTCGTGGCTCCTGGAATGCGCTGAACCCTGCGAGTGCTGTGTGTGATTTCCTTGACATTTCCATGCAGCCTGTGATTCAGCTAAAACACGACATGCTTTGACTAGTCAGGCACCAGCCGTGGCTTTAGTCTTGTTAAAACACTACAAAAACACACACACAATACAAACAAAAAATATAACAGCTGATGTGATTCATAATTCCGCAAAGTCTTCCAACTTCATCGCCTTTGGGAGACGGGATGTTAATCCATTCTGTCTCCCCTTTTGGACTCAGCTCTTCCTCACATGTGTTTAAGTTGTTCCACAGAAGTGTGAGCTAGCTAATATTTTGGGGTTGGTGATGAAGACTTCCTCTACCTCCTTTGTTCTTTTTTGTTTGTCTTTACCTGGTCTGACTGTCTGTGTTCGGTTGATCTCAAGAACCGTTCAGTCGACGCTGAGCTGAACTTCTTGGGTTTTTTTTCCCCTCCTTCCTTCCTTTTCACTCTCACTGGATGCTCAAAGATGCTTTTTTTTGGGGAAAAAAAAAAGCTTACCCCCGTGCTCTGTTTGTCAGGAGTACTGTAGCTCTGACCAGCCCTGATCACTTCACACATCCACATTCGACAATTAAGACTTCTCTTCGAGCAGGATTCTGGGAACGTTTTCAGCGACGCGTGGCCGAGTTCGTGTCTGAATCCTGAAGGGAAAAAGTCTGTGCTTCTGTCATTCCTCCTCTCACTGACAACAAACTCCAGCCCCTTTTTCACCAGTAGTATGTATTCACCTGTCCACAGGCGGGTTTTTGTATGAGTTGCTACTAACAACATGACACATTTATGATTTTTTTTAAACAAATGTAAGCAAAAATAATTTTATGACTATTATTAAGATATTTATTGCCTCCCTTTGTAAATAAAATGTGATGAGTTTTATTTGGCCTCTGTTAATAAAATGAGGACTATATTTTAAAAAAAACACAATTTTATGTCTTTATTGCACAGTGGAGAAAGGTAGAAGCGCCAGTTTAGACTGGAATTTTATGATGTGCACGTCGAATATTGAGCTGCCTAAAAGAGAAATGCTGCAGGTAGCGATTGGTTGGACGTAGAGTACATTCCCTTCTCTGCATACTGCCAAGGTATGCATTTTTATATACAAACCCAAAGTGTGAGGGCTGCTTTTAAGGTCAGTGGTTTTTAAATTGCAACATCTCTGAAGGCTTTTTATATCCTTGAACGTTCACAGTTGGTGCTTTTTTTAAACATCGGTATCATTACATAATTATAAAAAGTATTTTTGGCAAAGAAAGTGACATTTTATCTTTGTATGTGTTCTTTTTTCAGCGTAAAAACACGCAATAATGAAATGGGATTAAATGTTGCAACCACATCACAGCTGCAGTGAGTGGCACAGACACAACACACACACACACACACACACACACACACAAAATCATATTATTTGAGCACTTAAAACACAACTTTACATAAAGGCTTCGTTCTCTGGACCAGTAAACATACAATATTTTTTTTATTTTTCAATCTTTAAAAAGCACTAAAGACATGAAGAGTAGCATCGGTATTATTACACAATTATAAAAAGTACATTTGGCAAAGAAAGTGACATTTTATCATGTATATGTTCTTTTTTCAGCGTCAGAACACATGAAATGGGATTAAAAGTTGCATCAGTAACCACATCGCAGCTGTAGTGAGCGGCACAGACACTAAAAAAAAGTCCCATTATTTGTCAAAAGGTGATCTGAGATGTACCTTCGCTAACCTTTTGAAGCATTTTAAACACAACTTTACTTTGATGTAAAGGCTCCGCTCTCCAGACCAGTAAACATACAATATTTTAGACATTTTTCCATCTTTTAAAAGTGCTAAAGGAATGTGGAGTAGCATGTCTTATAATGCTGTGTGCTGGAATGATGTTTACAGTAACCGTCAGACTGAAAGATGGCGGCTTTGAGGGAGAAAAAAATACTTTTGTTTAAATTCCTAGCGATGCTATCAGGCGCCCCCCCCACCCCCCCACCCCTACCTCCACCTCCACCTCCACCTCCACTCCACTCCAACAGACCCAGAAGTCCCCCTGTTCCGTCATGGGGTTTTGGACGTCTGGACTGCTTTTAAAGGTGGAAACATAGTGCTTGATGTGTGACTCAGTGATTCACCATTAACATAATGGATCAGCTCGTCTGGGGAGGTGGCGGCGGGGGGGCAGGGAGAGGAGTAGCTGAGACGACTGCAGGATTTCAAGGAATGTTTTATGTCCCTTCATCTTGTCATCATCTCTTTCAACTGCTCATTATCTCCTCTGTACAACAATGATGATACTATAGAGAGGAAAAGAGAACAACAAGTAGCATGAACACAAGTATATGTATTAACTACATCCTAGCAACAGTCTGTGAGTTAAAAAGGGACAATTCACCCCAGGGCTATTTCTTGCTATATGTGGACTATGCGATTGCAAAGTCCAGAGATCAGTGGGGTCACTACGTCATGCCACCACGTCATTCATATGAGCACACTTTGTGAGAATGCTAGCAGTTAGCTGTTGCCATTATTTTTTGTAGTTTAAATAAGTAAAATTAGTTAAGCTAGAAAACTGTGTTCGTTTTCAAACAGCCTCAGACAGAAGAGGTGCTGGGTGTGTTTGATATACACGTTTCAACAACAACCGGTGGCTTGTGGTCCATCAAAGTATGTTTGAATATATTTTTCATAATAGGGTCAATTTGGAAATTTGGCTGACTTTTTCGCATTTTATGCAATCTGGAAATAGCATGAATAGTTAATGTTAGGAACAAAGTTGTTCCTAACATTAAAAAAATATTTGAAGATAAATGCAGCATCTGTCTCATTTATGTGCTTATGACAGATGTTGACATATGCCAGTTTTCAAGAGTTTGTTGATGTAAGGGAGCCACATGGTTCTTATTGTATTTATTAGCATTTTCTGTAGGTGAAATAGCAAGGGGTCAACTTGAAATTATTTGAATTTAAGAGAAAAAATGTTTTAAAGACACAATTCTACCCTTTTTTATCTCTGAAAGCGCACCGGTTGATTTATTTAAATCGTAAATGTATCACCATAGTTTCACAGAAGCCCCCAAACAACATTTTGCATCGGGCCCCCAAAAATCTAGAAACTGCCCTGATCACCCCAAAATCAAAACCACACATTTTTCCTCTGGCCTGTAGCGCTGTTTATTCATCTAGATTTTTTTGATGTGAGCTGCATAATTTTGGAGACAGAACTGTAGAGATGTCTGTCTTCTCTCCAGTATAATGGGACTAAATGGCACTCGACTAGTGGCGCTCAAAGGACCGAAAGAAGAAAAAAAAACATTTGAAAAATTCAAAACAAGTGTCTCTTTCCAAAAATCATGACCTGGTTACTCAAGATAATCCACAGACCTTGTTGTTCATGTAGGAACTACTTTCTTTCTAGTAGAAAAAAAGTAGTTCTGGTGGATTCTACTGCAGAAATAAATGTTAAAAATCCACAGTTCTGTTCTAATCTCTGTTCTCTTCAGCATTTGACCACATGTTCTCATCCTCTAAGGTGCTGTTACCTCAGATGTGTACATCAGTAATATCTCAGTAGGACAGCAGCATCAGTTCTGTTCTCAGTCCTGCTCCTTTCTTTCCTTTATGCTGTATTCAAGTTTTTGAACATTAGATTTACATTTCTGGCATTCTATGTGTAAGCATTTGTAAATCAGACAAGTAGAGCTGCTGCTTTGTTGTCAACTATTAAATGAATTGCCAAATATTTTGGTAATCAATTATTGCTTTGATTCATTTTTTCTTTGAGGAAGATATTCAAATTTTATTCAAAATAATCCACAGACCTTGTTGTGAGTAATTTCATGCAGGAACTACTTTCTCTCTGCAGTAGAATCGACCAGAATCTCCTACAGGAAACTGCTCACAACAAGGTCTGTGGATTATCTTGAGTCCCAGTCATTTTTTATGAAAAGAGACACTGGTTTTGAATTTTTCAAATGTATTTTTGGTGTTTTGAGCACCATAAGACAAGTGCCATTTAGTCCCATTATACTGGAGAGAAGGTAGGTTCTTTCTGGAGTGCCAGAACTACCTTAGAATTGATCGAGACTACTTTTTTCTGCTTTAAAGAAAATAGTTCTTACATGAAACTGCTCACAACAAGGTTTGTGGATTATGTAGAGTATTTATATTTTTGGAATTGATTTTTTATTTTTTTATTTTTTTGTATTTTGAGCACCACAAGCCGAGTGCAATTTAATCCCATTATCTCCAAAACCCTGCAACTCTCACCAAAACAAAAATCCAGATGTATAAATAGCACTGCAGGCCAGGGGGAAAATATGTATTTTGGATTTTGGGGAGGACTGTTCCTTTAAAATCAATGTTATGGTCGAGGAATTTAATCAGTGCAACTTTCGAAACCCTCCAAATTCTATTTATGTGAGCAAGAAGCTTTTCTTTTTTTTTTTTTTCTTTTACCATCCACATACTTCAAACTTGACCAAGCACAGCCAAAGTGCATGTGGGTATATTGACATTTAAACGAGCGCCGATGGTTTCCAACGTGTCGGCCGATCCGCAATAAGGAGACGACATTTTTGCATAAGCCTCCTGCTAGGCCTTTCTCTGAGTCAACCTTTGATCATTGGAGGCTAGATGGTCTTGGAACTGGACCAATAACTTCAAAATGAAACATAGAATTCCCTTTTGCAAAGCCCAGCCCCTTTTCAAAGGAGGTGGAATCTTTAAATGCAGTCCTGCTTGCCAAGTAGTTTATATTCTATTATTAGAAAATCTCAGCACACTGAAGCTGTGCACAATGGATACAGTATGACCAGAGAGCAGTGTCAATTTAGAGACAGACTTTGTGGTTCTGCATAAGTTATACAAATTTTAGTGGAACAACCAAAAGTGGTTCTTTGGCCTCGAGATCAGCAACCACACACTTAACAATTAGCCCTGTCAACAGAAATTTGTCCTGTTTGAGACATAAAACAAGTTTTGTCTCTCTGAATATTACTGAAATCGTCCCTCAAGGTCAGTGAAAAACAAAACTCCAACGCCAAACAAAACAGAGTTGGAGCTATAATATACCTTGTGCCATTACATGTAGTTTCACGTCACGTCATTTACTGTCAAAACAGGACTGCTGCTACCGCCCTTCTAACTCACATTAAACGCTAAACCACAGTCGACTGCACGGTCGCCTTTTATGACTGTGAAATCCACAGAGGGAAACACTGAGATTCTCAAAGTATTTTTGAACACATGGCTGAGTTGTGTTTTTACAGGATTACAAATGTGCTTACTGTACATAGAGTTTCTGGAAAGCCAGACCTCTTCTGTGTTCTCAGCGTAACAACATGTGGCCAGCATGTTATGAATAAGGGTCAAAACACAGGTCAGTGTGAAGTGTCAGCCTTATTTCATCTTACTCCAGCTCAATATTGATTTTTTTAAAAACACAATCTGGACATTCATCATGTGTTCGATCTAATAGAAAGTTTGACTTGATGAATGAGCATTTTGTCTACGGGCCATAAATAAAAAAACAAAACAAAACATTTTTTCTGCTGTTTTTTCACTCCATCAGGTACACCTTTAACATCATTTAAAGTGTTTCCCGAACTTTTTTTTTTTCCCTGTGGACCCACTTTTTAAAAATGACAAACTAACAATAAATCTCGAGAGGAGTTAATTTGTGCTTAAATAAACATTCCTGACCATTTTTACTGCCATTTCTGCATCACTATGTATTATCCTGATACATTTTATTGAAATCATACACACTTTAAATACTTCATGAATGAGAAATAAATTTATTTAGGCTAAATTAACAGGCCACCTTATCATTTTTATTTCGTCTCATCAGGATAAAAAAGAATATATGACATTTTAGCCTGCTTCATAAATGAGAGAAAATAAGCGCATTTTGACAGAATGAACTCTCTCACTTTTTCTCTCACCATTAAAACAATATACACATTTTAAATCTTAAATTTCTTCCATAGTTTTGTATTTATTTGGTGACCCAAAATAAAATCTCCTGTGACCCACCTGTGGGTCCAGACCCAGTCTCTGGGAATGACTGATTTAAAGGAACACGTTTTTGAAATGCCCTGCCAACAGAAATAAAAAACAAACGCATCCAAGAATAGTAAATGAAAAGGTGAAAGACTGGCTGAAACCAAACCAAACCTGTGCTCTCTGATTATGACCTTTGACCCACATGCACACGTGCACATGTACACATAGACAGAGATAAACACATGCATTGAGACTAGGTGCACGCATGCACAGGGCCATCCGCGTATCTTGCCGTGAATTAGAGAGCATACCTGCACACATTCACATGTGCAACACTTGTAAAACAATTGTAATATGATGTAAATATTGTAATTTTTAATATCCTCATGTCACATGTATAAGAAGGTCACTATTTATGATGTGCTCAAGTTAACTAATGTACTACTGTAATGTTATGTGATATCATTACTGTTTTTTTAAGTAGAAAAGCCTGAGCAGGGACAGGGGTCACAAATATACACAACACGTCTGTGTCATGTTACCTTGTCTTTTGCGTTGTATCTGACAAATAAATCGAATTTCAGAAAAAAAGCAGAAAATCAGAAACATTATTCAGATTTAGTTGTTAATATTAGTCAAGGCATCTAAAGTCAATTTGAGAGTGATGACACTTAGACATTTTGTGTTGTAAACTTTGGTATCTAAGTGACTCTCAGTCACAATTGGTTTACACATTCTGCCCTGAAATAAAACTTTATGGAAAGATTCACACTGATTTAAGACATGAACATCTGTTTATTCATAATGAGAACCACCACACAGCCTGTAAAACCAGTATTGTGTCTTCTGTGGCTCTGGAGGAAGATTTCCAAACCTGAGAAAATAACCTGAATAATGTCAGTCATAGTTATCTTTGTTTAGTCTTGCTGCTTGAAATTTTTGAAATTTTCTGCATTATAAGGTTTTCAGGTACAGGTTCAGGTTACTTCATTTGTACCTGAAGGTAGGTTTGGTTTGCAGTAGCCTGACGACAAAACATCCATTTTGATGCATTTTACAAATAACACAGACAATAACACAGACAAGTCTCCAAGGACTTTAAAAAAAAAAAAAGATGAAAAAAGATGAAATTGACTGTGCAGAAGGTGGGAGTCGTTCTTTAAAATGGTTTAAAACTGGTTCTTCACCAAACTGTCTGGGATGCTGGGCTATAAGCTTTGACTCACCAATACACTACTGGACCATTTAATAATTTGATTCACAGAATTTCTGTCCCAGTGGGTAGAAAGTTTAAAAGACATGGGTTTTACCAGGCAGAGAAATCTTTTTAAAAAGATGCCATCAAGCTGAAGTTTTTAAAGTACATCTGAATAAAGGTCAGGAAACCACAAACTCTGCCTCTACCATTTTGACCATTCTTTTGACATCTTTCGCAAGTTCCCCCAACTTTATGGAGGTGCAATGCTACATAGCTTGACCACACTTTTACTGTAATAAAGGGCTTGCAGACTTGTTTCACAGTGCCAGGAACTTTCATGAAGTTGTACAGTTGCTGCAACCACCCACAGTTGTGACAGTTTGGGATTTGACTTCATCAGGAATAGCATTTGTACTGTTTAACCTTGGATTTGATGGATGAACTGATGCTGCTGATCGACCTCTCAGTATCATAATTACACATGCATGACAGCTGATGAAGTAAGAGCAACGGCAATAGTGCCATCAGAAGTAATAGAGGTCGCAGCAGTAGTTGTAGCGACAGTATGGCAGTGACAGCAAAGTGAGACAACATGAAAACCTCTCAGAAGTGACATGCACTGAGGTAGAAAATGTGTATTTCTTTCTATTTTTCTTAGTTTAATTAATTTTATGCACATTTTTACTAAGAAAAATCCTCAGTTACACAGGAAGTGTTGCGCTTTTCACTTCAAATATCACTTTCTATCGTTTCGACTGAACGTGGGCAGTTACTGTGGCTGAAGAAACAAAGGAAAGACAAGCAGAAACGTCGGGAAAGCTTCCACATGAACTCTGATCAGGTTTGCTTAAACACACTGACCATATGGCTCCAAAGACGGCAACAAAATAAAATGCTTATCATTTTCATTCACACCTCTGCATCGCGACCTTCACCTGCTGCACGGTCGTGTCTGTTGGATCGTGTTGCAGGAGGAAACGGACACACACAGCGATGAACCGGAGGAGCCAAATGTAAACATACATAACAACTTCATCTCTCTTTCACATGTACACAAACACACACACAGACACTGCAGTCGGGCCTCGTCCCAGCATCAACAGATGCCAGGTGACACAGCTCATTAACTTCTCCTTTCTCCTATTCTTTTGGCTCCTCATTGTCTTGAGATATGAGATGAGCCTTTGTTGAGAGTTTTGCCCCCTTTTCTCTCGGCCAGGCAGGGCCCGTAATTAGTGCTTTGCGCTGGGCGTACTTTCTCACAGGGCTACGACACAATTAATCAGCACTTTCCCACCAATGGGCAGGAGCCGCTTGATTCTATCAAGGCCAAATTTTTAAGTTGTGACGCCTTCTTCCAGTAATGAAAATTTTAGGACGCAACAATGACTACATTTAAATGCACACTAATTTTCCACCATTATCAATAATATGACAATATTCTGAGTTTGATCAGCATATTCCATTTGGATATTCTGAATTAGACCATATTCTCCTTGTAGAATATTCTGGGGAAAAAAAGTGGAATACGCTGATATTATTCAGGTTTTAAGAGCATTCTTTGGACATTTATACAACACATTCTGAATATGTCTCAGTCATACTTGCCAACCCAGAGACCTCCAAAAAAGGGAGGATTTGGCACTAAAAAATGTGAGTTTCAAAGACTTTGCATTTCTGTGATTTTTAAAGAATGAAAACAATAAAATAATAAGTACACTGTAACAGAGTTTTTATGTTAAATACTTTCAATTCTTGGGAAAGAATACAAAAACAAGTCACCCTTCTAGCATTAACTGATATTCATCAGTTTTCTTAATTTATTTCTTGAAATTGACACGGCAGTTCTTACAAAAACTATGCTCCTTTACTTTAAAACCTTCCTGAAGAATGGATGAACAACGTTTCACATTCAAGCCAATCAGAGACAGAGCAGGGCAGGTTACGCCTTCGATGTCCTGGGGAAAAAAAAAAATATATATCAGACGAGAATTCGTCTTTCCAGAGAGTCTCATTTGGTGTAGCTGTATTGTTGTCCATGTGGAAACAGTAGACTCTTGGAGTCGTAGGGCTTATAGACACTGTGCAGTGCCTGAAACAGATTGCAACAAAGAGAAGAAAAAAAGGTGTGGTAGTTTGCCATTAATCTGGAGAAATGCAGGAGGATTGTGATCCCATGAGGAAGAAATAGGGAGAGGGCAATGAAAATTGGGATTCTCCTGGGAAAATCATGAGGATTGGCAAATATGGTCTCAGTTGGAGTTTTTATCACAGTTTGCAACACGTACATTCAGCTCTGTGTGTTTTAAAGAAACCAACTAGCCAACAGTTTGCAAGGCAGATGAATGCACATACAAAAAGCCCATGTTTCAAACTTTTAAATATTATTAAATACTTGCATATCAACAGGTTTAAGTGTGTGCAAATAGCACAACAGCGACCTTTTCAAGAAGGTGGTTGATTGAATGAAAGAGGGAGGCTGCGTTCACACAGTCAAACCACTGGTGTAAAAACGAGCCCTGCAGTCCAAATACTGAGCAGGAGCCATAGATGATATATTGAATAGGTTGAAATCCTATTTAATATACAGTCTATGGAATTGTTTCCCCCACCACCTCCTCCCCAGACTCAAGCTCAGGCAGGCTGCAGGAACACTGCAGGAGCGCAGGATACCAGCAACATTGTAAAATGACAACAACAAGCGACGACAAGTCCTACACTGTAAGTTGATCAGCTGTTTATAACTGCCAAGTGTCTGTCAATGTAAAGCTCAGCCCATTACCCTGAAAACAAAAGCTCACTGCTCTGAAAATACAAATTCAGTTAAGTGACTGCTTGTCTCACTGCCTGCCAGACTGCATTAACATTTTGCTCAGTTTAACCATTACAAACATCTAGTCCTTCTAAAAGATTATTAATGATTTCTTACAGCTCATGAACAGACACTTACTCATTCTACAAACATTCGGCATTAATTTGAACCTTAGTTATCATGACACTGGAAAACTAAAACAGTTATTCTGGCCGAGAATAAAGCATTGCTGTCAGAGAAGCAAGTATATTAACTTAATATATTTCCTTGATCTCTGATGACATATCATGATAATTTTATGATGTATTACAGTAAATATACAACAGATTCCTCCTTTATATCATGCTTTTGGGACCTTTTATGCCTTTATTTACAGGGCGGCTGAAGATACGTCCACAAAGGGGGAGAGAGTGAGAGTGGGGAGACAGCATGCAGCAAAGGGCCACATGCTGAAATCAAACCCACGGCTGCTGCAGAGGATTCAGCCTCAGCACACTGGCCACAACTGAGCTACCACAGCATACTGAAAATATACTGTTATGAAGTAAAGAGGCAAAATGGCTCGAGCCATTCCACCTGTCTATGACCCGAGTATGCAATAGGCTGAATGTAAACTGGAATATTAGAATACTCATGTTCATATAATCCTTTCCAGAACAAGGGAACAAACTGGAATATTTTATGCATGTAAGCAAAGTGATTTTAAAGAATGGATGCTACATTTGGATGCAATACATTATTTTATCCTTTTTGTGTTGTCAAACATATTTGACAGTACTTTTTATGGCTCGTTTAAGTGCCAGATTTAGGGGTTTATTACGTGAAACTACTGAATTCCAAAAGTTTTCAGCAGCAACTTACCTGAAGTCTTAATCTGCTCAGCTCCTCCCACCTGGAGCTCCAGTTAAACAATGATTAGAAGAAACAGTTTGTCTCCGGTGTATAAAGAACTGAGTTTGATTTGTCTTCTAATTTGGGTTTTTTTGCTGACATCAAACTGATGGCACTATTTGACTTTAAGCTATATGATTCTGTTAGTCGATAAATAGTTTTATGCTCTCTTCTTTCTCATTATCTTCCCCTTCATCTCGTTCTGTATCATCCTCTTTAATTATCAGTTTGTTTATCTTCCTAAATCTGTGATCTTTGGTCGGTTATTATCAGCACCACAGGGCTGTCAAAACGCTTTCAAAACTGAACTTTTAATGATTTTGTTTGCAAAATAGCACCAATGTAGAGTGTGTGTGTGTATGTGTCTGTGTGTGTGTGTGTGTGCATGCGTGCGTGCGTGTATAAATGAAAGACTCAGAAAGACAAGGTGAGAGACAGGATTAAAGATAGTTATAGATTATACAGTACACACCACTTCAATTAATCAATCACTTGATTTTGCTCACAGTTTGTATAAAAAGTATATTTAAAGCCCACTTAAACTGACCAATTAAACTGACAGAATTACAACAGAGCCACAAATAAAACTCCTTAAAAGCAGAATAAAAAATAAAGACAAGAATATAAAAAAGACAGGCAAATAAAAAAAAACCTAATTGTATGAAAGGATAGGAAAATTGTCATTTCATTTCATTCACACATTAATCAACATGTCTGTATGTGTCGGTGTTAATCCACTGACTAGTTTTCAACTGCAGTACTTTGGCGAGATGTTTTCAAACCTATAAAATGATTTTAAAAAATTACTGAACGAAGACAAAAGGACACTATAAAGAGCAACAAAAACAGACTGAACACAAGGTTAAAGCCTCTAATCCAGTGGTTCCCTTGAGGGGACACAGGACCACTGCAGGGGTTCTGTGGATGACCAGGGGAGAAATATAGAGTGATATAAAGTAAAATGAATATGACTTATGTAGCGCAGTGTTGCTTAAACTTTTTATACTGTGTACCACCTCAGAAAATATTGAGCTCCTAAGTACCACCTTCCTGTTTTGTGTGATTTGGTGCTGTAGACACTTCACTGATGCTTCTTAAGTACAAGTTCACTGTTGTCCACTTCATTTTCAACACAGCAGCTTCAAATAGTCTCCTCCTGGTCTGAGATTCTCTTTGTAATAGAATTCTTACTATTTTGCCATCACAGTTTAGCTTGTAACCACTGGTAATCATGAATGATGTGACTATGTAACGGGTTGATATTGAGACAGAAAAACAGGAAAGTCAAAACTTATTCTAACTTACATTTCAAATATCTCATATTTTGTGTTTTCAGTCAAGATTTTGCAGCATTTTGATCGAATAATATATATTTGAAATCATTTATTTAATTTTAAGAAAATATTTCTAATATCCTGCCACGTCCCACTAGAAGTAGCTTGAACCAGTGCTTTAACCACATCAAAGGGTCAGAAGAATATAAAATATATAAAATATGGCTGTGACGTAGGTGTGCTATCTGTCTGCTGTACGTGAGTCAAAGTCATTTCACAATAAAAGCCTGTGAATCATTATTAATGAACTGCCTGGTAATGATGAATCACAGCGAGTGTGATCCTGAGATATGAATTATTACCTCTATTAGTCAGACTTTATCATCTTATTTTAGTCAAATAATTCAATGTTGAGCACAAGTAGCAAGATGTTAAAAAAATATAGAAATGTTACTCAAAATACAAGCTCTGTAAAAATATTTCATCATAATAATTATAAACAAAACCTATTTGTAACACAAGTTTTTGGAGCTTGAGGAGGCTCGAGTTGAATGGTTTTAAAGTGGTGGATAAACTGTTCATGCACGTCTTTAGGATAAACACACTGTTTCTTTAATTTCTTCACAATAAAAATCCCTTGGTGTTTTGTTATTTAAACGCGTTA
>JAJHUR010090745.1:0-19221 GCA_027495735.1 Lutjanus campechanus
AAAAAAAAACCAAATATAATTCCTGCGTGACATAAGAATAAAGAAATAAATACCTGCTAATGGTCAATAGAAGCTGTGACACTGACTATACCTTAAATTATTAATGTGTTAGCTGGAACAAAGAACAGTTTTTGCTGTTTAGAGCTTTAATAGTAATGTGGCTGTAATGTTGACCTGAATATTGACTATCACCAGAGTTCACACTCTGGTGATAGTCAATATTCAGGTCAAATTTCACTACAGATAATAAAATCTCACACTGTCCAAAGTGCACTGTTAATTTTATGGTAATGTACACACCCCAGCTGGCTTGACAGAATAATGCTTTAATAATAATGCTTAATAATGCAGCTTTGATTACAGTACCTGAAGCAGCAGACAAAGGAATTATTAAAAAATATATTTTTTTTCAGTTCAGTAGTCAATGTATGTAAATCATTGCAGCTGATAAAGTGGCTATAAAGAGCAAAGGTAGAATGACAAGTCGGACATTGTTAAAGGCATTCTAGTTGCAGACAAAAAGACACAGCTGGACACCTCCTCTGTGCAGTTAACTGAGCTTATTTTGTCTCTGTGTGTTCTTGTTGTTTGTGCACAAACTCAAAAAAACAAAAAAAACACCTGTCCTCAGCATTCTGACAGGTAACAATGTTAAACACACAGTTAAGACTTGCATTGTTGGGAATGGGAAGAACAATGCAATGCAATGCAATGCGCTGTCACAGTTAAAAATGCAGAGTGCAGCCAACTCAGTGTTTCACAAAAAACAGAGGTGCACAGGGAGTAATGTCAGTGTCATTCACACACAGCTTAAGAATGTAAACATTTCAACCAAAGTGAACTTAAATAGGTCTTAGGCTTTGAAGAGGAAATAACTGTGTGCACCTCAGAGTACAGTCACCATCTAACTGTTTACGTGCAATTATCCTCTTTTTATAACAAGATTTTATTTACGTTTTTCAGTATACACTTTCCACATTGACAAAAACAAAGATCTGCAATCTCAATAAAAAATAAAAACAGTTAAAAAACAAAACAAGACATTTAACAACACACATCTACTAACTATTAATGCACAAGCTCAACATCTTTATGTTTGTATCTGATCAATTTAAATGAAATATGTTAAACATAAATAAACATACATTATATAACTCAAATATCATTCCTCTTTATTGAGTACCCCCAACTCAAATCTCCCACAATGAAGCACTCTTCATGTTTTAAACAATATAAAATGCTCTACGAGAAGTAATAAATTGTGAGGTTTTTTGTACGTAACTTGAAATACCATGTTAAAATGGTTTACATATAGAGTACACTGCAAGGCCAACAAAAAGTCACCACCTGGACTTAACTAAGCAAATAGGTAAGAGTCTTCCACTGGATAATTACTGCAGTGATTGATATATTTAAGCTAGCAACAAGTTATTTAACACTAATTGATGTGATGAGTAGCTTCTCATGTCAGAAGACGTATCCTGTGGTCGTGGAAAAGATGTTACTCTGTTTCAGAAGAGTCAAATTAAAAACAACTGAGGAGATTGCTGAAGCTATTAAAATTGGGTTAAAAACTGCCCAATGCATTATTAAAAACTGGAAGGATAGTGGTGAACCATCATCTTTGAGGAAGAAATGTGGTCGGAAAAAAATCTTGAATGATTGTGATCAGAGATCACTCAAAGTCTGGTGAAATCAAACCATAAAAAATCAACAGCAGAACTCACAGCTATGTTTAATAATGAAAGTAAGAGCATTTCCACACAGACAATGTAAGAAGAACTCAGGGGGTTTGGACTAAACAGCTGTGTAGCCTTAAGAAAACTGTGGAGCAATGGAAAAAGGTCATGTGGTCTCTTGAGTCCAGATTTACCCTGTTCCAGAGTGATGGTGGCATCAGGGTAAGAAGAGAGGCAGATGAAGTGATGCACCCATCATGCCTAGTGCCTACTGTACAAGCCTGTGGAGGCAGTGTTATGATCTGTTGTTGCTTCAGTTGGTCACATCGAGGTTATGTGGCCCAAAAAATTAGGTCAGCTCGCTGCCTGAATATACTGAATGAGCAGGTTTTTCCATCAATGGATTTTTTCTTCTCTGGTGGCGCAGGCATATTCCAAGATTACAATGCCAGGATTCATCAGGCTCAAATTGTGAAAGAGTGGTTCAGGGAGCGTGAGGCATCATTTTCACTCATGCATTGGCCACCACAGAGTCCAGGCCTTAACCCCATTCAGAATCTTTGGGATGTGCTGGAAAAAAACTTTACGCAGCGGTCCGACTCTCCCATCATCAATACAAGATGTTAGAGAAAAATTAATACAACTCTGGAAATGATGCCATGGCGAATGCGTGCCATAATCAAAGCTAAAAGTGGTCCAATTAAACATTAGTGTGACTTTTTTTGGCCAGGCAGTGTCACTCTACTCCTTGCCTTTATTTTGTATTCAGTGATTTCATGAATATGCAAATACCCCACCCTCTCCAAACTGTCACCTTGAGTTTTTATTGTGCTTTCTATGAGAAGTGGTGGTTATGTACAAACATTATAGAGACATTTTTGCTAAATTTAGAGCAAACTGTTTTGAGATAATAGTGGTTTTTAGTAGCAGACTATGGACATTTACATGCACACTATACTTTGAAATTGTACAGGGATGCACATAAATAGCAGGGCAGATAATGGTGAATTTATATCATACTTTATTTTTTGAATAATGAAATTATAGCTGATAAATATTGGCTCTAATAATATCCCATGTCAGTTAGATTTAGTTCAGTCAGGGATATATATCATCCAAATTTGCTCACTACATCTTAGGCTTTCTTACACTCAGGTGTGTATAGACTTCAGATTATATGAACTTTTTTAAAAATACAGAAATGTGAAGTTATCAGTTATCAGTATAAGCCATGAGAAACAGGTGATTACTGGTTACATTGGCTGAAAAAATCCATATTGCACGTCCCTAAAATTGTGTGTTTTAAAGGACCTGTCTGACAATGTGATGTGATTAACAGCATCAAGGTTCTGCCTTCGATGGTTTACACCAACCACTGAAGTGAATCTGTGTGGTCATGCCACTCTGGCTTCTGCAGCAGTTCTGTTCCAGTACAACAGTAAGACACACACACAAACGCACACACAGGCATGAACAGCACATCAAAATTAATTTCAAGTTGAAGTATTGGCTTGATTTGGAATACATTATACATCATAGAATACATTATGATTATACTGTACATGAAGGACAAAGTATTGCTAATCAGTCACATCCACATTAGCTGGTGATATGTAAATGCAGTAAAACTAGTTCATGCTGGCCTGTGATCATAGTATTCCATGTGTATATGTTACGTCTGTTAGAGAATGTGAATCCCACACTGGTGTTTGAGACCAGGAGTGGAGATCTGGCTGTCACTCAGCAGGGGGACGGGTACGTCATGGACCTTCCACTCAACCCACCCATCCAGCAGGTGCAGTATGTGCTCAGATAAACTCATCAGGGTAATATCACACGATCATGCTGACATTTTCTATTATACTTTTAATTATTTGTCTCTAGATGTGTAGTTACGTCAAGCAGTGAAGAATAATTTTTGGATTTGCAGGGCTATAAGTTATGAAAACACAACTAACACTATGCAACTGATATTAGAAATAAAACAATATAGTGCCACATAGTCAGTCCTTTACTTATCATAGTCTAAACATAGCCCACAAAACAATCACATAAACCAGCATCACTATTAAGAAAACTCTGCAAACATCCTCCAATAATGTGACATACAGCAGGAGCTAACAGTTTTCTGTTTCTAAAATCCCTTTTCTCAGGATCCCAACAAGTTCAAAGAGGTTATCAAGGTCAGTAAGAAAGGTGTTACAACGTGCTTTGTTCAAGTGCATGCTTTACATGACTGACACCCTGCTTCACAGTCTACATGAAGCCAGTGTGATGTGTTTGTTCATGCTTAACTGTGTCTCTGCTGCTGCATGTGTGAAACAGGCTGCAGTTGGAAACCTCCCAGTCCAGGATGTTTACCTGAGCTCCAGCACCAAGAAGCTGATGGTTCGACTGGCTGACAGCTGTAACAGGTTACAATCAAAGCACACACACATGCACACAAACAGAGAGAAGTATATAGTGTAATAGTTGTTCATCTTCACACTTGGGCAGAGCTCAGTCTTAAACTGTTGGCCTGTGAGCAGCTCCACAGGAGCAACTGAGACAAAGTGCTTCCCCTGGAGAGCTGTTGACTCATTCACATTCCCATGAAAATATCCAGCCAGAAAATCAAACCACTGACCTTTCAAACACAAGACTGTCTCTAGATTATACTTGGTTTCCTAAATCCCTCACTCTTATGTATAATCACCTTTTTTTGTGACTCTTCTTAATAACTGCTGCATGCCTGTTCTCTCCAGGTCAGCACTAACCAGCCTGAAAGTCGACCCTGTTCGTCTTCATAATAGTGAGACAAGTGGAAGAGTCAAAGGCGTCATCCTCACCATGAAAGGTAACCAGAGCTTCAAATGACATCCTTTAGCTAAACCAGGCAGATGTTGTTGCACAGCTGTGTAACTTATTGTAGTAATATCACAGTTATAGTGGCACCAAAGTGATCACTGTATATTATTCTGCTTATTACATGGTTATTTACGATTAAAAATCTGTATTTTCACACAAAATATTTTTAAAAAAATGATTTTCTAAATATTAAGAATCATTTTTATTGTTTCTGCATAGCAATGGTCTGCTATTCACAGCAGCGGCCTGCTATTCACAATTAACAGACTGTAGAACGCTGTAACATGTTAACAGAACACTGTAGAGACCAGCCCTGTATGAAATCTACAAACCAAACAATATGTCTTTCTGTATCTGTCAATAGGCTCCCCAGACTGCCAGCCAGGATATGACTTCTACTCCAGATACTTTGCTCCATGGAATGGCATCCCTGAGGATCCTGTCACTGGTAATGCTAATACTACTACTACCACCACTACACAGCCTTTGTTGGTCTACAGTGTACATCATCATATTGTCCTGCAAATTGCTTTAATTGTAAAGTTGTGTAAAGTACTTTCTAATAAATAAATATTACACGTTTAGATACAAGCAACAGGTTCTGGCAAAAACATCTTTAGTGTCAGAAGTGTCAGGCAGTAAAGCTGTTAAATGTTCAATATGCGTCTTGTGAAATGTACCTGTAAAATGGTCTGTTATGTCTTTTCTGTCCTTGCAGGGTCTGCCCACACTGTGCTGGGTAGCTACTGGTCTAAGGAACTAGGAAAGAAGAAATTGCTGGGTAATTAGCTGAACTACTTCCATGATAATAACATTTGATTTGAGTCAGAACTGCAATGATTAGTCGATTAAATGATTAGTTCTCAACTATTAAATCAATTGCCAACAAATCAATTAATCCTTTTGAGTCAAATTGTCTGATCCGAGTTACTCAAATCTGGATATTTTCTGGTCTATTTACTCCTCTATGACAGTAAACTGAATATCTTTGGGTTGTGGACAGACTTTGAGAACAACACAGTGATCAACATTTTACACCATGTTCTGAGATTTTATGACCCAATCACCTAATCAATTAAACGAGAAAGTGATCAACAGATTGATCAGTGATGAAAATAATAGTGAGTTGCAGCTTTGATCATCAGATCATCAGCCATGAGCTAACCATTAATTAATGATGACAGGTGTTGTTTCTCACTATAAATAATCCATTTCAACTAAACTGAACCATACTGACACTCATATCATCTCGTGTGTGTTTGTGCAGCGTACCAGTGCTCCAGTCGAGGCGGAGAGCTGATATTAGAAGTGAGAGACGATGGAAGAATCAACATGGCTGGACAGGCTGTCACTGTCCTGCAGGGAACAATCATACTGTAGACACAGACACATGCAAGCAGAGAGGGCTGGAGATGATGGGACAGTCACGTACCTGCACAGAGAAGTAGACACAGGCTGTGTGGCATGTGAATAAAAATGAGATGGTTTAAATAAAAAGCATAACAGACTATTGTCCAGACTGATCAATCTAATACAGATACATCCTTAAGCAAGAGAACATGGATGGAAAGAACAGCTCACGCTTTGTTAGTGTTTGCATTATTTATTCACATAACTCAGAAGAAAAAAAAACGATCATATTAAAAAATTTAAAAAAAATCAAAATACAGAAACAAAATATAAAATCAGAGATTGTGTTGGAAGGGAAAAAAATGATCCAACACACCCCGTTCACAGTAAATTAGTCAGTTAAATTCATCACAGTTCATAGGAATTAAGATTACATTGACAAAATGGTTTGAGCAGGATATATTTCTTTTTAAATTGCGTTTTCCCACAAATGTCTAGAGTGTAACTGGTTATCATAGTACCGGTTTCCTTTGTCCTCATTCTGTCTCTGCACAGCTGAATCTGCTAATCTATTCCACTGTACCAAAAGGAGCAGACTCAAAAACTTGGGTTTACTTTAGATTTTGCTGTTACAGACAGTAATAACATTGTAAACTGATATTTTTAAAGATAAATAAATAATTTATAGACCAGTTTGTCATTTCCATTTCTTTATTGTTGCAGACAGGAGCCATTCTGCAAATCCATGGTTTGATTTGACTTTGGATTTTAAGGTCACAATTCCATTTGATTTTCTAATTTAAACATTTTTTAGCATTGATGGCTGCACAAAAGTTAGACTACTGAGTTTGATTTGTACAGATTGGCAGGCCATTGGTTTTATGCTGTGACAAATTCTTTCTTTTTATAATAGACTGTCTATATGGTATCGAGTGTGGTATAACAGCTAGTAAGCTACACTGCGTTGTCTTTGAAATTCTGTCTTTTTCTTACAATACATGCCGGATTCTGCAAGTAGGCAGGGATGGAAAGGAAAAGAAATAATGGGAGAATCACAATTCTGCCCTTGATTTCAATTATTGATACTGAAAGCTAATTTGGATTGATTTTCGATTTAATATTGAAATTGTGACACCCCAAGCTGTAGTCCATTAGTCCATTCATAGATCAAAATCAAGTACTGTAATTTTAGCTTATCTGACCGATGTAGCTGACAGACATGAACTATAAATAACTCTACCTGTTTGGTCTCCATGTTCACATTACTAATGATTTTCTGTGTTGTGTGAAAAACTTTAGTGAAAAGTCAAGTCTCAAATATTGTCAGTGTATCGAGGTATTAATGATCAGAAATACTATAATAATCCAGCAGTGTCAGCTCAACACATTTGAGTGGTGAATTATTAGAGTATTTTATAGATGCAGTACAGTTTTCTTTCTTCAGTGTGTCAGTACCTTGTTTCACAGCATACACATTTAAATTTGGAATTGCTTTATGTTAACTGCATTTAAAATGGATCAACATTAACAACTGCAGCTTCGGCACAAAGGTCTCTGGCTTACAAAGCTTGTTGAGGCTCAGTCTGGAGGTTTAGCCACTCCCCTACACTTGTTAGTATGAACTGTTAGAGCTCAGATCGACCATCTATTGATCTGCAAAAAAAAAAAGCAT
The DNA here is from genome assembly GCA_027495735.1 of Lutjanus campechanus. Classification (NCBI taxonomy): domain Eukaryota; kingdom Metazoa; phylum Chordata; class Actinopteri; order Lutjaniformes; family Lutjanidae; genus Lutjanus; species Lutjanus campechanus. Next base: position 7,549 of record JAJHUR010090745.1, read on the forward strand.
CAAAAGGAAAAGATTCTGATTGATGCACATGTTTCAATATTTAAATTTTATACTACAGAGCCATCTCAAATTCTAAGTGCTTTGCATAATAACGACTGAAATGATTCTACTATAAATCATTCAGTTTAAGCAGTCTGCTACATGTTCCTCAGGTGTTGATCTCGTGTGTTGATCAGTGTAATCTGTATCTCTAGTTATTCTCCACCAAATGCTTGGTAGAATGTAAACAAAATAACCACAGCTGGATTGTGGCATTAGGTGACAGTCACAGAGCGCGATACTTTTATACTTTTAGCAGAATTATTTTTCAAAGATGGACAGGACAGGAATGAATCCTGAGCCTCCTGACAGGTCATTCAGTGCTCTGCAGATTGACAGTCGATTTGTGCTCTGTTGAGGTGATCCACAGTCGCTGGCTGCTCCACTGTGAGACAGACGCATGACCTGTAACACCATCATGGCTTCAGTCTTCTATTACAGGGGAATGCTGGGTAAGGCCTTGTGGGCAGCTGGTGGGAGCTGGATGATGTGAAGTAATGGTTCAGGAAAACAAATGTAGACACAGAATAGATAGAAAAAAATAGTTAATTCAAAAACTACATTGGGTCAGTCTTGTATCCTCTACCACAATTAGTTGGGAAGAATGGTGACTTGCTGTTCACCTGACTTCTTCACTGGATGTTAAGATATATTCGGCTCTACAGATCTGAAGAAACTTCGGCAGTAACCAGTTTAGTAACACGATATTTTGGAATAAATGACTAGAATTTACAGATAAGAAATTAAGAACATCTTCATTAATATGACAACACATGTGCAACATTTAGAAAACATGCTGCAAATACTCAAACACGCTGAAAAAAAACACAACACAGCCAAATACAGAAACACACTGCAAATACAGACACAACTAAATACACCAGCCATATTATTAATATAGCTTAGAGTCGGGATGCAATACAATATTGATGCACTTGAATATTGCAATATTATGTTTTGTGATACTGTATTGATTCTCAAAACACTGTTGTTTGTTGTTGTTGTTTTGATTGCATGAAAAGTACATACGTCTCCAGTTTCTTTATCTCAAGCTTCAGCTCAATGTTTAGATTCTTCTAATGCTTGAAAGAGTAGCTGATTATGTAGTTGGTAATATCAATATGAATAGTTCCTGACTCATGTCCTGCAGCAGGTGTATGGTTATACAAATACAGGTAAAACAATAACAAGGCTTGTAGAACTTCTTTTTAAATTGTGGCTTTTTGTCTTTTTGTTAATACATAATACAACTGAAGATAGACAGGAAAAGGAGAAATGAGAGAGAAAGAGGACGACATGCAGGTCAGCCTAGGGTTACAACTGAACCCATGCTGCCGCCTCAGTATATGGGGCAGACACTATTGTGGTGGGGCAACACCCTGCATGTCATTTTGGCGTATAGTTTTCTTTGCAAAGCGGTCTCTTATTGTGTTAATTGTGGCAGTATTGACTTTTTTTGTGATGATCCCTTTATATTATTCATAAAGACAAATTTGCAGGGGTTGTTTTCTCTTCTTTTTGTGACATCCCAACCTCTTTACAACAATCAACTATTCAGGACTGTTCTCTGTGCACCCTCACAATGCAAGCTTGTTTCAGCCTGGCTTGACTTAGCGATGACTAGACCAGGCTAAATTGTGTTAGTGGAACAGCTTAAGCCTTGAGTGCAAGCTAAAGTTAATTTAAGCCAGACTTTTTCACTTAAGCTCAGATTTCAATATCAGCCTTGATGGAATACTCCTCCGTGCAATAACACTTCAAACGTGTAATATGCCTGACCTGACTTCAATATCTTAGTGAGTCACAATTCAAACCGTGGCAACAGCAAGCGTGTCCCAGCCATGTTCAGCACTGTTTAATGTCCTTCAGAAAAACTTTGGTTGTCATTTTGTGTATTTGCAGCATGTTTTCTAAATGCTGTGCATTTGTTGTCACAGCTTTTATTAAAGGCATGATATGGAACGGTTTCCTAAAAAATAATGATAATGTATCGACCCTTTCAATCAAGACCCACTAGAAGTGTGTGGTGGTGTCTGTATCTGCAGAGACCCTGCAGCCCTCTGCCTGTATTTCCTCATTTAATCATTTTGCTGTGCTCAGGACACTCTACCAAACCAAATCGTTGCTAATGGACATAGTACCAATTCTACCATTATGTTGCAGTGCATTTGCCCTGTAAGAATTCATGCTAACAGTATTCCCACTAAGAAGTATCAGATTTTTTAGTTGAAGAAATGTTTGGCGATATCAGCAAGTGTTAACATGTAATTAAAGGATATCAAGTTCTCTTGCTGAAGATGGTTGAGTAGTTTCTCCACAGGTGCGTAGCGTCGTAGTGTTGTGGCAGAGCCCACCATCAGCAGCTTGTGTTTAGCTCTGGTAATGGCTACATTCAGGCGACGCCAGTCCTTCAACAGCTCTCCTAACTATGAATGGAGAACGAGGAGAGAATCAGGTCAGGTTCCCTATCACCTGCTGTTTATTTGCTCATACATCCATGCAGAGATCGAGGCAGAGAGAAGAGAGGAGAAACATTAGTCAAAAAAGGGCCGACAAACACTCACGGTTCCTTCCTCTGCAGTGCTCCTGACAAAAGAAAGAACAATCAGACTTTTGTCCCGTCCTTGGTATCTGTCCACTGTATTCACCTCCACACCAGTGAAAGCAGATGACTGCAGCAGAGCAGAGATACTCTTCAACTGCTGTCTGTAGGGGGCAATAACACCTATGTCACTGGGCTTACAGCCTGCCTGAAAAAAAGAAAATTAAGCCGGTTACTATGGTAGCAAGCTACAATGATTATTTTATTTTTATTTTTTTTGTAATACATATTTTTCACTTTCATTAACTGCAACACTTTACGACCCTAAAAATCAAGCCTGGACTACAAATTCACTGTATGGCTACTGGTGTACCTTTATCAGCAGTGACAGCAGCGTGTGTACGAGACCAGCCTCAGTGTGATTGCTGATTCCTCCCTGCTCCACAGACTCCAGTGCTGGCACCTAAAGGAAGCGGTGGAGGGAAACGAGATGTAGACCAACACACCTCTATTGTCTTACTCACAACAATTTTATCTCACATAACTCCCTTTCTTCAACAAGTAAAGCAGCTGACTTCATTCCTTGACCCTTCACCAGAAAGCAGAACTAATAAAGCCCCTACAACAATCGTTTGAGCTAAAATCATTTTAGTGTAACTCCAAACTTTGGCATTCAACAAATGTTGAATATAACAAAACTAATTTGCACACTGCCGGAAACATACTAGTATTGCTTGATTACATACCTCAGAAGCTTTGGACAGTTTAAGCTAAACAGCACCTTCATTCAACAATTTAAATTTCCAGTCAAATAACATCTCTTCTGTGGACCCATTTCTATCTCAACACAACCCCGGTCAGAAACTACTGCTTTTTGTTTACTGTATATTTTACCAACCATTGAGCAATCTAGGAAGCAAACAGGGTTGCTAGGCAACAATGCGGCCTGTATCCAATCCAGGTCGTGTTGGGGATCGGTCTTCGAGTAGGAACTAAGCTCCAACTGGACAGAATGCAGGAAAGGCAGGATGAGCAGGGCCGTGGCCGTCCTCTCCGATCCACACTCCAGCCGTCCCTCGTACATCAGGGAGTTACTAAGAGACATAATCTGCCTGAAAACACACAGCACACAATATTTAGTATGGAGTGGGAAACATTTAGATTTGACTCTCAGTACACTGTTTTGTTGTTCATGTAGACAGAAATAAGTTTTCTTAATCTTGAAAAGTAGTTTTAAGCTCCACTAATGTGCCAACATACTTACAACATACATTTGAATGGTCAAAACTTTATTAAAAGATAAGCTCATAAAAAAAACAGACAAGATCACTGAAGCATACAGTGTTGTCTGTATACATGGGTTTACCTGTTCATTCGGTACTGCACATTAAGATGCACCACTGCTTCACTATGGAGCTCCAGTCGCTTGAACAGACTTTCATCCATCCCAAGCGACCTGGTGAAAAAAATGAAGAAAGAAATTGATGAATTCTGGCATTTTAACTTTGCATTAAAAACCTAAATTGACCCCATCATAATCACTACATGCTGAACCTTGGCCATAATCATACATGATTGTGAAAACAGATTCATGTTTTACCCCTCATGAGGACAAATAACTACACACTGTGTATTTAATACAATAGTTTCCTCCTCAACATACACCTCATCTACACACACAGACTCTTTACCTAGCTTCCTGGTTTTGTACGATTGGTGGCAGTTGTTGGTGATCTCCAACCAGGACAAATCTCTTTGCAAAGAACAGAGGTCCCAGACAGATAGGCTGGCTGATCTGTGAGGCTTCGTCAACGATGCAGAAATCAAACCGGCGACGTGTGAAAATGGGATGCTTGATGCCCATACAGGTGGTTCCCACTACCAGCTAGACAGAAAGAAAGAATAGGAACTGAATGTTACGTTGTTTAATCATTTTATCTAAATGTTGTAAGTTATGATATCTAATATATGAGATGTCTGGTAGCAAGAAAAACACTGACATCAGATGGAACATTTTCTAAAATCAAAAAGCAGTGCTGATTTCAACTTATATAAAATAAGTCAAAGTTGGATGTTGTTTAGATTAGAATTTTCCACATGTTAACTCCTCACCTCCTTATTGTAAAGCTGCTCCAGCTCTGAGAGTGTGTGAACTCCTTTCTTCCGGATACTTTGCTCTGTGTAGGGCAAGATGTCTGGATGAACCTGGAGACAGAAAACAAAAAAAGAAATCAGGAGGGGGTTCTGTGAGGGGACAAAACGAGATTTAGACTTTTGTGTTTTTAAAATGTTCATTTTTGGGTTGAACTATCTTTTTAATATTTCAAAAAATAGAGATTACTCCATTCCCCAAATGCTACTATTTGACATTTTAATGTATAACTTAAATGATATCTGATAGATTTGTGCTTTCATGAGAGAATAGTACATACATCTACAAATGACACAGTTTATATTTACAGATTTGACTTAGACTTATTTACTGAACTGTACTTTACACACTGAATATCAGACTAGAGCGTACCTTCTGCCCCTGCCCAAGGCGCAGAAACCCAACCCGGAAACGCTTTAGCTTCAGCAAGATGTTGTCGACAGCGGAGTGGGTGTAGCTGGTCAGCAATACACTGAACCCACATGCATGAAGGATACGAACCTGAAAGAAAAAGTGAGGAAGAGACAAAGAGGAAGAAGGACAGAGAGAATGGTGGTGGGTACCCACATGTGAGAAGTAAGAGAGAAAGATTGGGGAGAGGGTTAGCGTTCTGGCCTCACAAGGGAGTAGATGATATTGATTTATTGTTACTTATTAGTTTACCAGGGTGCAGATGGTTGTGGTTTTACCAGTGCCCGGCATGCCAACAATCAGTGTGTAGTCTTTAGATAACAACACCTTCTTCATGGCCTGCTTCTGGGGTTTGTTGAGACCTACGCACACACAAATGCATGAATTGACCAAACAGGCATTCTGCTACACAAGTGATGAGACGTAATTTTGGAAAATAATGGACAAGGTGTTGAAAGCTTTATATTAATGATTTAAGATTGAAACTAGTTGTTGTTGCTGATTTATAACACTGTCTCCCACAGTGATGAAAAGAACAAACTTAAATACAGAAAAGGACAAAAGACAGTGATTGAGAAGAACAGAGCGGATCAGCTTTGTCACCTTTGAGGATGTTGGCCACAGTGTCTTTGGCCTCTCTTGGCAGAACAGAACTGAGGTTGGAAATAAACTCTGGAGGACGAAGGTCAACAACCAGCTCCCTCAGACGGTCACTGGACAAACAGAGGTTTTAATTAAATAACCCCACATTTTTCAGGAAAAAGTCAGACGTTTTATTTCACACAACAAAGACAAAACATAAAATAAAACATAAAATTTCTGTAAAATATACTATTTTTACACTTACGAGTAGTAAGTACGAGTACAAGTATTTTTATTTAATTGTACTCATATTTGCTTTTGTAATAAATTTTTGTAATAAATTTATTATTCATAGCCAGTATGTGTCATGTGATTTTCCATACTTTTTTGTAAACAGCTGTCATTATTTTGAAAAATTGCATACCAATTTAAAATATTCAGTATCGACATTGATAAAATTGTACAATACAATATACAAAAAGTATCGGTAATGGATCGGATGAAAAAAATTTGGCAACACCCATCCCCAACTGTGATCGTGTTAATTCTCAATGAATAAGTTGGTTTTACCGTCACATCTTAATATTGCATTTTGCTGTACCCACCTGTCCTGACAGTTTTCCATCAGTCTGGAGAGATTGGTGAGGTGAGTGCTGAGCCCCACCACACCTTCATCACCGTCCAATCGAAAAGACACACCACTGAACTTAGACAGGTCTCTGTAAACACATTAACCAACAAAACAGATGTAAATCAGGTTAGTGACTTCAACTGAGCAGCTGGTAAAAGTCCAAACAGTTCATTGTCGTCTGGCTTCAATACTTCAGACAGTGGGTTGATGTGGGTTCCTTCTCACCTGTCTAAAGTGCAGCTAATCGATGTCCTGCTGACCTCACATAGGTATCCTGTCGCTAACCCAACCAGACGACCTTCCTGGTCGCTAACGACGATGCGATCTCCACTGGCCAGACCGCTGTTGGTCAGACCCTTCTGTGGCGCAGCACTGCTCCGCTGGAAATGATGGAGGAAAACTCCTTCAGACTGCACAGTGACTGGGCCACTGAGCTGCACGTTCCCCAGGCAGCTCCCATTCTTCTCACTACAGACACAGGTCAGGGTATATGTTGGAGTTAAATCATTTAAATGGTGTAATTCAAGCAAATACTCCACAGTGCAGTTTTTATATCCAGTACTGGGAGTGTAGTAGTGGCCATAGTGGCTCACAACAGGAGCTGAAATATTCCATGACAGGAAAAGACTATGAGTGTTCACATGTTTAAATATGAGTGACCAGCTTCTTACCTCTCCTCAGCCGTCCAAAGCCAAACACGCTTTCGTCCATTCTTGGTTTCCATGGTTGCAGCCTCAAGGCAGCAGAGCAGCAGCCAGTGGGAAAAATAGCTCAGGTGTGTTGGGGTCAGGTGACCTGTCTCCTGCTGCAGAAAGTCACGCACAACATCCTCGTAGTCGTCTGCAGAGCGCCCGTCCACCGCTCTGTAGAGAGTGAGAACAGGTGTCGAGTACAAAGGGTGATAAGAGAGGAAGTGGTGAGTGGACAAGATGGAGAGAACTACAACTAACTACTAAACTACAACTACTACCACGCACCGTCTTAAGATATGTGAAGGAACAGTCTATTGTATAAACTGGAGTATGCTGGCTGATGCATTTTAGAAAAACTCTAATGCTTGAAATTTCACGGCAACAAAATATGTTTTAACAGTTTACCTCTCGTATAAAGCACAGTTTCTCCTCTGAGGACAGTACTGGCAGGTTTGTCTATTTGTCAGGATGTCAGGAAGTCTAGACAGACGGCTTCGCTCCTCAGCTTTCTCCACACAGTTGTTAATGTGATGAACCAGGGTATTTCTCAGCTTCAGCAGCTCTGAGATGAGAGAAAAAACAATAAGAAAACAAGGCTCTTCTTCATTGGTTTTACTGCACCTTGTGACTACAATGACTCACCAAATTCTTTGAAAAGACATTTTGATCCTATTCTGTTGCATTGCAAAATATTCAAAGATTCAACAATCTATTACTGATAAAAAAAAAAAGATAATATTTTGATAGGACTGTTTACAACTGGTGCTGGGCAGGTTGGTTACACACATGTAGTGGTATACTGTACCTCTGCGGTCCATGTGACTGGCCACTACAGGGTGCAGGTTGCCAGTCTTAAGGTAAAGCAGGAAGCCGGCTTCAGGATTGTACCTCTCCAAGCTCATCAGAGTGTAAAGAATCACCTAGTCACAGAAAAACACATGTATATGAAACCATAACTGTCTGAGAGAGATGACCTGATTAACTCTGTATGACAGACGGGGACTGCACCATACACTAATATAGTTCTCCCTGTGGAAGTCTAATTTAAAAGACATGCAGTCTATGACTGTGACTTATTGATGAAATCATCTCTTACATGCTAAGAAAATATAACTAATTAATTATAGAATAATGCAAACACAAGTTGGGCTCCCACGCATTGCTTTTATCCCACTCATTATTGTCAGACTCTTAATTCCTCTGAGACCTAGCCAGAGTTGAATCACCAACCTTAAACTCTGAACCGAAACTGAACCAAACATGGAAAACAGGAGAATTTTAAAGCATTTCTTTCAGGACACCACAAACTTTTCCAACATGTTTTACTTTCCCTCTCATTTTCCATGACTGGAAAATTAAACTGCTTTCCAAGTTATTTAGGACACGCAGAAAAAGTGCTTTTCACCCGACCCCACCAGTCTGTGAATATGTCTACTTAGCGGACTATTCTGTGGTCCACCAACCTGACTGCGATGTTCTATCGAGTTTGACTCCTTTCCAGTTTTCAGCTCCAGAGGGATGGTCTTCTCCTCCGATGTTCTGTAACCTCCGTTTCGTGGTCTTTGGATTCGAACCCGTGCTGTCACATCAATTTTCCCTTTCAGACCAAATCTCGGTGACCATACATTCTCTTCTATATCTGCCAGCTCTGTAACTGTAACAACAGTTGCAGAGTCCTGACATTTGCTTGGAGCTCTGCTGCTGCCAGGGCTGCGGTTGACAGAGACAGATATGCAATCAGCTCTTGAAGTTGACTTAATTCTATTTCATTTTAAAGGACAGAGTGTTGGAGGAGGACATGAGAGAAGTTGAGGTGTGTGTGTGTGTGTGTGTCTCTGTGTGTCTTTACATTTTGAGGCTGATAGTTTTTGGTGCTGGGGAGCTGAGGTATTCCTTTGCCCAAAGTTCCAGTGAGGGCAGATAATCATGCAGTTCCTGCTTCATCTCTTCCTGAGTTACACCCAAACTATACCTACAGATACATGGACAAAACACAAACATAACCGAATAACATGATACATCACATCATCTTCTTGATTCAAATGCTCTGCTCTAAAAAAAAGTGGATTGCATTGTTACAGACAGGAAGAGGTCTGCAGCAACCTGCTGAGTAAAATCTAACCACTTACATGTCTCCCAGGAACTGAGGGCTGTGGAGGGCCTCATCAGCTAGCTTAGACAGCATCTCCATAGAAAAATCTTTAGCTGTAGCTGCTCTCTGGAAGACTTCATGGACCATGGTGCCGTTCAGCATTTGCTTGGAGCCACCGTCAAAACTCTACATCACAGCAAACAGAAAGAACAGGAGAAGATAAAGAGTATAGTAATGTTTCATTTAGGTATGTGTTCTCAAAATGAGATGAACACTACACAATATAATTTAAAGCACCAACATCAAAGTATGGTCTATAATATGATTTAAAGCAAAACCTCTTTGAATCAATCAACATAAAACTTTATCTGGATATTTTAAACTTAATGCAATATAATAACCAGGCAATAATATCTTTTGTTATGTTAGCACCCCTTGTACATTTTAGCTTTATGAGTAGGACACCTGACTAAATTTGATATACGGGTGCTCATGTAAACTGGCTATTCCAGGAATTTCATCTTTTATTTCTTCGATACTGAAACAATTTGGGTACTCAAACATTACAATATTTTGTAGTTTCATTAAACTGTGCAAACTGGACTGTCCACTTCAAGATAAAATGGGAAATGTAAGAAAAATACACAACAACCAAAAACAAAAAAGCAGTTATATCAAAAGCTTTTTACCTTGAACATATCTCCCAGTACGGCACGCCTCATGCAGCGGATGGAGCTTGAGATGCTGGTACCGGAGATGAGACTATCAGGTAGTAACACCAGGAAGCCCTGCTCCCTGTCCACTAACCAGGATCCACCATCAGAGTGACCCTCCAGGTGGACCACATCCCCACGACAAACAGGTGTCATCTCCCTGGAAACAGCCAAGGAAGAATTGTTTTATGCACATATTAAGACACTGTGTGGTGAGGATATGCCCTTAATTAACTATTTGGACTTTATGTGACTAACACACAAGTCATCAAATCAAATGCTTTTAATGATTAAAAGAATGAAAACTGCAAGTTAACTGTCCTTCAACATTTGCACTTGTATTGTACATGTTGAAGTTAAAAAGTCAGTGATGATTTCACAAACCTAAGCTGCATCTGGACACTGAGGGGAAAACTAATGTGCACTAAGATGAAAATGAGGAATTCAATAAGAGTGGAAGACCCCGACACAGATCATCATTACCATCCATCTTTGAGCAGACACATCTCAGTTGGATGGAGAGATTTGGAGCATGTGATAGTCAGTGTTTTGTGACCAGGCCTCTCCTCCACGTCTAACACCCAGTAGCGGTTGTTTATGCCTCCTGAAAGAATCACATGATCTGGGACCTTCCTGTAGAAACAGAGTGGACATCGATCATATTTGCTTATGTTTTCTTGTATCAATGATGCCTTTTGTCATATTTAAAAAACTGAAAGAATTTATTCAACTGGAACATATAGGTCCTAAGAGTGATTAGTAACTTGTTAAACACAAACTCAGTGAGATGGTACTACAGGGCCAGCTTGACACAGTGTGATAAGAGCTCTCCAGCAGAGCTTGAACCCACATACTGTATGCAGCCCATGTGCCCTCACTTCTGCTTCTTTCTCCCTCTATTACTGACATGAGCAAATTTATTGTCACCTGGCCTGATTAAACTCTGCACCAACATTCTCTAAGCCAGTGTGTTCACGTCTTTCTCACCGGGGTTTTTTGGGTTTATCCTCTGTGACAAGACCTTCATGATCCATCTGCTCTGTAAACCAGCCCTCGTCAATCCGCTCCTCCACAGGACACGCTGATGTCATTCCTGTAAAAAAAGAAAAACGTAACAAATACAGGGATGAGAATTAATTCAACTCAAATACATCCTCTGCAGCGGCCGCTGGTTCGACTCCTGCCTGCAGCCCTTTGCTGCGTGTCATCCCCTCTCTCTCTGCCCCGTTTTCTGTCTACTCTCTGGCTGTCCTGTCCAATAAAGGCAAAAAATGCCCCCAAAAAATAATAGCACTACAACAATTAATCAATTAATTGTTTGTCAAATTGATTAGTTGTCAACTATTATAAAAAATCATTTAATTTGATAATTGTGTAATCAGTTAGACTAATTTATTAAGAAAAAAAGTCAAAATTCTCTAATTCTAGCTTCTTAAATGTGAATATTTTATGGTATCTTGACTCAACTATGACAGTACACAGGGTTTACTTAAGGCTTTCATTGTGTTGTGAACAAAACAACATATGAGGACGTCATCTTAGCCTTTGGTCTATAAAATGTTGATCACCTTTTCCAAAAAAGTAATTGTTTGACCAAGAAAATAATCAGAAGATTAATCAACAATGAAAATAAGCTTAACCTCTAAAAAAGTGTAATATTTGATCATGTTAACAACACTCAGTTCTTGTGAAAATAATGACAACTATATACAAAATGTGTGATAGGTGACAATCAAAATGTCCTGTGTACCTCCAGCTCGATCCTGATCTGGCGATTTCACATCGTCTCCATTTCCATTCAATGATGTCACTGCTGTTC